>JAJONR010007493.1:0-31198 GCA_029582245.1 Solanum etuberosum
AAACATCCAAAGAGGGAGACGGGTCACGATTCATCAAGTTAGAGCGAACACTCTCAAAGTCAGAGCGTAATTTCATCAAAAATTGGTCTCGCTTGCTTGGCTCATGAACTGCCTGAATCACTGATAGAGATTCAGTAGGTATTTTGGCATAGACAATATCTGTAAATTCAGCCCATAAGTTCTGAAATCCAGAAAAGTAATCCTGAACAGAAAGACTTCCTTGAGAGTAATTAGCAATTTCATACTCTAACTGAAAGCGTCTTGCGCTATTATCTTGGTTGTAAACCTTTTGTAAGTAATTCCACATGGCCTTAGCTGTCTTGTACGGCCTGAGATTAAGAACAATAAGAGGGTCAATTGACCCTAGAATCCATGTCATCACCCGAGCATCTTTAATCTTCCATTCGCCTAGCTTTGTTGCATCAGTAGGAGCAGGATCGCTTCCATCTATATGGCCCCATAGTTCTTTGCCGGTGACAAACAACTGAAACTGAAACTCCCAAGAAGAATATTTTTTTCCAGTGAAACGAACACTGAAGGATTCAAAGTGATGTGAATTCATGCTTTTGAATAGCTATGAAAACTACAAAGACTCAAGAAAGCAACTAGAATGACCAAGAACAAAATTTCCAGGTGGTAGAACTGATTGTCGATGAACAGTCAACCAAAAACCAAGATTTTCAAAAAAAAAAATTTTTAGAAGGAACCACAAATGACTCTATGAAACAAGACAGCCAAGAGAAGGCTCTAATACCATGTCAATTTTCTGCTGAATGCCCCTCAAAGTGAGAGAGTCTTTCCATTATATAGAGAAAATAAAGATTACACATACCTAAAGATCCGCCATTCCTATCCCTAAAGATCAGTTATTCTATCTCTACAAATCTGCTATTCAATCCCTCTAAATCTGCCTTGCTATCCCTCCAAATCAGTTGTTCTATCACAATATTTATTCATTTGATTCTACAACAAATGTATATGATCATGCTAATTTATATCACTATATTATTACATTAATATATACAATCATTTAGTTGTCCATCATGCTAACATTTAGAACTGTTGTTTCTTTTACATTGATTATCTTAACTATTTCCGCTGTCAATTTCTATGATATTTTCATCTCAGCTTCTTTATTCTTGTATTTTCCAAACCTGTTTTGTAAATGTTCTTTTTTTGAGCCGAGGGTCTGTTGCAAACAACCTCTCTACTCCTCAAAGGTAGGGGTTAAGGTCTATGTACAGCTCACTTGCGGAAACACACGGGTATGATGTTGTTGTTGTTGTAGTTTGCATCGAGCCATGACAGGATACCAGCTGACCAGATAAAGTAAATACAGTGATGAAAGACAGTTCCATAAGTGGCACTCTATACTAATTGTCTCGTTCCCACCTTTCAATGCGCCCATCCCCACTCTTCCCCCATAGCCCACATCCCTACCACCCCACACCCCCGCCCAACAACCCCATCCGCCATATTGTTTGCCTAGATTACATATAAATGACTTGTGATAATATATTTGCTTACTTACCAAACACAAAAAGATAAGTAAGCAGACTGCTTATTTTCCAAGAAAACATTTTCCTTTGTACCAACCACACCCTAAGATACTCATTTTTTATTAACACAACAGTTTTCTGTACAAATTACCAAAAGACTTAAACAGTATAAAGTTCTCTTTCAATTAGCAATCTGAAAATCCCGAAAGCAAATCCAAATGGATGCATACTTGTTCCGCACTTTCATTGGTATAAGTTGAAACCTAGCAATTTTTGACAAGATATGGTTTTACTCTCAACATGAGAGAGCTGTTGTTTTGGAGCTTTATACTTATTGGGATCTGGCATCTTACTGCTCAACTCCACAATCAGGTGAAAAGTTGTTCTGACTCCACCAGCAGTTGACCGAGCTATTTAACGGGGAAAAAAAAATGGTGT
This sequence comes from Solanum etuberosum, assembly GCA_029582245.1. Classification (NCBI taxonomy): domain Eukaryota; kingdom Viridiplantae; phylum Streptophyta; class Magnoliopsida; order Solanales; family Solanaceae; genus Solanum; species Solanum etuberosum. The sequence continues at coordinate 1,938 of JAJONR010007493.1, forward strand.
CTGGTTATTGTATCAAAATGCAGATTATCATCATCTCTATGGTACTATTGGTCAGACTCTTTTAACACAGGACACGAGAAAACCTCGCCAACCCCATTCAAAAGAAAAAGAAAGACATAGAAGATGAATAGGAGAGCAGATCACATAGCTAAAACATAAATTGAACATTTTGTGAATTTAATATATTGCAAAAGTAACATTATCAGTATCTATGATGACTATGCTGAACAATGTACAAAAATTACTCTGCTGATGCCCCACTGCACTAGTCTAACTCTTCTCTCAAAATTATGCTAAAGGTAAATAAATAGTCATACTACTTGAAGCCACCATTCTTTAGCTTCAGGCTCCACACCTTTGAACGCGATTAATATAGGACGGTTGGAAACCTCTCCATATGATTATGGAAGTTGTAATTCCAATTTGAGTTTTTCACATCCCTTTTTTTGGTTTCCAACCTAGTGTCCGGTACCTACATTAGAGCCCCGACTAAATCCGGATTCCATCCGAAAAGTCCCACATTGGGGGTAAAGCGCTCCCTAACAAAGGTGACTCCGTACCTATGCAAGACTAATGTTCTACTTACATTCCATAATTAACACAATTATCAACCAACACATTCAAAATTTGAGTGTCATGATGTTTCTATGAACAAAAGATAGTGGACTTGAGAGCAACATTAGCTAAATGAGAAATTGTGATCCACAAAATTGAAACACAGTCCCTACCAAAGCATATTATTGATTTAAAGTGACAGAAAAGAAAATGTACAATATATATAATATTTTAGAAAGTTTACCTTTGGGAGAACAAGAATCACATTTCCCTGAAGGAACTTTATTAGTTCTCCTCTTCTTTAAACAAACATAAAATTTCTTCCCATTCCCTCTCTTCCTCTGATCCAACCTAACCAATTCCTTTTCACCACTCCTCACATTTCCACATTTTCCCCCTAATTTTCCACCACTATTTCCCTTCCACTCCATCACATTCCCTTTGGTCTTTCTAGAACCTTCCACATTTTTCTTCCTCAAATTTCTAAACCCCATTTCAGAACCAGAAGTACTTGAAAACCTAAAAATTGATCCATCAGAAAGCCCCTCACTCTTTTCTTGAATGCTACAGCCAAGATTACATACAAAGCTTGAATCTTTATGCTGAAAGGGAGTGTTAAACCCTTCTAGGTCAAAGGGTCTATCAAAATTACTGATAAAGATTGAATCTTTATGCTCTAAGGGAGTGATAAATCCTTGTGGGTCAAAGGGTTTATCACAAATAGTGGTAAAGATTGAATCTTTATGCTGAAAGGAAGTCATTAACCCTTCTGGGTCATTGGGTTTATCACATTTACTGTCACTTTCAGTGGAACCAGAGATGGGTTCAGTGGCATTTTGGTTAAAGATTTTCTTGGCTAAAAAACCAGATCCTGCTGCTGCTGCTGCTGCAACTACTAAAGCTGGCCACATTTGGGTGTTTTTTTCTTCAAGATTTTAGACAAGGGGCTTAAGATTTTGAACAAAACCAGAAACTAGAGAGATCACATTCAAGAATTGCTAGTAAATGTTGTTGCAGTTCATCATAATAACTAAGTGAAAGTGACAAGCTTTGAATTTTGTCTATGTGACATGTGGTGGGAGTGGGCGTGGGGGTGGGGGTAGGGGGTATACGTGGCTTATTATATAGAGTTTGCTCACGTGCTTCCCGCTTACTGATAATTTTTTCAATTTTGTGGTCTTTGGTCCTTTAGAAGGCCTAAAGATGGAGATTTTGGGCCAATTTACAAACAATCCATTAAGAAAACCTCTCTCCATGGCAGGTAGATATCGAATACCATATTGAAATTGAAATTTTTAATATTGAAGTTTGGGTTTTATCATATTTGATATGTATTTTTTAAAAGTATAATTTACATAAATTTCATAGTGTTAAGAGCTAATTGTATTATTTTCCTACTCTTTTCCAAATTACAAAAATCTCTTATAATTTATGACTTCCGGATACATCAATAAATGTCCGGATACATAAGGGAGGGATGTATCATAGAGGATATGAATGTATCATAGATGATAGGAATGTATCAGAGAGGGATAGTGATGTATCAACGAGAGAGAAGTGATGTATCCGAGAGGGATAGGGATGTATCAGCGAGGGGGAAATGATTTATCCGAGAGGGGATTTTTGAATTTTTTTTAAATTGTAGGGAATTCTAGAGATTATGGTAAAATAAAATGTGTATTTGGGTATTTTTTCCTTTTTTAAAACCTTGGTATAATTATCGCATCGAAATATATAGTTACACATAAAATTCATATAAATGTAACTAATTATTTAGATGTTGAAATTTCGATTAGTCTGTCTTGATTTAAATGTTCTTTTTTGGGTGATTGATTAACAAAGAGATTTGTTTGTCCTTTATTTTGAATATTTTTATATGTATAAGGTATTGGTATGATATAGTTGAAATGTTTCTTAAAAGGCTAAAGTCATAATTCTTCATCATACGAATATATGCAAGTTGAAGACTTGGAGTAGACCAAACTATAGTAACCGATTTACCGTATTGTAAAATATTGAAACCAAACTTTAAAATATTAAACCATACCGAATTAATTTGGTATGATGATGATATAGTATTTTCAAAAACCGTAAATTAAAATTACCGATTCGAACTTTTCAATACCATATCATGTTCACCGTCTCCATTTGTGGTGTTGGTTAATTTAGAGGGGTTCAACTATAGATTTTGGATCAAATATGATTTTCAAATGTTTTAAGCTTTGAAATATGCATCAGGAGCTAGTGAATAATGATTTTATATATTTAAAAGCTTTAAAACGTATATTATGAGTGAAATAGGTATGGAAATGATTGTCTAGTGCATCATGCCTCTTTTGAATTCAAGAACAATAGCTAGAATTCAAACAGATCTTGCTATAAATATTTTTTCGATAAATGGTACTCCTAGACTATGCCTTGGAATTCAATGAAAATCATGAAGTTTAAACTTATTTCAAACTTTTTGAGAACTCATAAAGGTTGAAATTCGAACCGTCAGTTTTAACTCTAAAAACACTTTATGAGGTCCTAATATTTCATGTTAGCACTGAAATTTAAAGATTTTTATGTTATAGTATGATCATGTCACCGTCTAAACAATACTTCAACAATTAAAAAATTAAATTAAATTAATTTTCAAACGTAGGCTAAAGGCTGATTAACCGTTCAAGAGGTGGATACTTGCCCATTTCTCCCTTTTTAATGGTGCCTGTTTTGCTTTACCTTTACATAGTAGAGGTCATTTAGTACATGCGATAAAGGATAATAATCTCAAGATTAACTTTGTCCAAATTTGATTTGAGGTATCATGTAATCCCGAAATTACTATCTCATATAGAAGGTAGGATAAAAACTCGTAAAAGAGATCGACATGCAAGTGAATTAAAAGGAAAAAAACTACAGAGCAAGCAATTCCTTGCAATATGAGAGCTACAACTGCATGACCAGTATGATATTTTAAAACATAACACATCAGTATTTCAGTATGAAGAAAAAAGAATTTCTTACTAAAATATTGGTCCAAATTACTATATATTAAAACAAAAGGCAGCTCTCATCAAACTTTGCCTATTTTTTACTCAAAAGAACTTGCAAAGAGTGTAGGAGCAAGTACACTATAACTTGTAACTACCTGTTATACTTTCCCTCTTGATCCATTTACAAACACTTAAAACATAAATGTCAGATCAAAACTAGAAAGATGTCTAAGTAAAGGAAGTAGCGATAAACGTCTAAGAAGTATGTGAACCTCCAAACCATCAAATCCGAGTTGGTCAAGCTGGTTCAACATCGAGTTCCACTCTATTGAAATATCTACAACAGTCAAAAGGAGAAAGAATCAAAGAACTCATCCGGAGTAATGAAATAGAAATATTAGCATGAAGTTTTAATGGAATAGTAACATCTATTTCTTTGCATAGTACGGGTACTGCAATAACAAGTTCCATAAAGAATCACCTCATTCTGGAACATATTCAAGACTCCCCTTGTGCTAGCAAAATGAATTTGAAGCAGTAATTCGAAAAAATAGCTCTTGGTCAATACACATCGATACATATTGCAATGGACAGATTATTACAAGGCATTATTTAGGTTATACATTACAAAATCAATCTGGTGTTATATTGCATCTCTTATAGTGTGACGACATTTTATGCTTTCTTATACCTCTGATGGATTAAATTAAGGTAGGAGGAAGAATAGGTAATATATCGAGGCTACTGCATGTTATAATTTGTTAATAAACAGATATTGAGTCCAACTCAACCCCAAAAGTTATTTTATGAGGAGAGAATTGCCCAAGATCATATAAAGGAAACAACAATATATTACCTTAACCAATGTGGGACACTTAAACACTCTCCCCCATCCTGCCGCATGCCCACGATGGATAATATGTTATGTGGATGATATTGGGAAAACCAAGAACAAGGATGTGTTTGGCTCTAATACCATGTTAAGAAAATGAATGATTGCTTTAAATCAACTCTAAAAGCTAGCTCATGAGGTGAACGTTGCTCAAAACCATACAAAGAGACAACAGTCTATTTCCTCAACTAATGTGGAGCACTTAATATGATTATTATATGCATGTCTATAATTTTAAAAATCAAGTGTGACACTTAGTTTTATTCCTATATTCACCTATATATTCCCTTCCTTATGCCTTGCAAGCACGAGATGAAGCATGCTCCACCATCTTTCAGAATAACTGCAGTAAAGATGCAAGCACGAGATGTAGCATGCTCCACCATCTTTTAGAATAACTGCAGTAAAAGATGCGTCGAGATCCTATTCTAATTTCTCCATACTTCAATAGTCTTCTACCTCCTTCAATAATGTCACTCCTGGCCATGTTCTAGAAACAATGAAATAAATCCATGTTGAAACCGTTGAGACTCGCAATTGCGTCTTCTTCGCAGCTCCAAACTTAACTCATACTTCTTCCTTAGGAAACTCCTCACCATGGTCTCACCCACTCCCTTTATCTTCCTCTGTTTTATTTAATGAATGCCCTTTTACCTATGCCTGCATCTATACTCTTCTTATATAATGGGATATAGAGTCCTTCTAATTGCACCTCTCACTTCCCATTATCCACATGACGTTGTACAAACTACATCACATTTGGACAAAATTAAAAACAAATTCGTGCAATCAGAACAAGGCTGGCACCGGATAGCTAACTATTATGTTTTGTGCTACTACACTAAATTGTATCACTCTGTAGAAATTTCCAAATCGCTAATCATTTGACTTCACCATAAGTAATACATTCAAGGCAAAAAATCTATCCACAAAGTCCAGCACAACTCCTTACTTCAAATTATTTTTTGAATTAGTGTCATATATTGTTTCTTTCAAACTTTTATTCCAAATCAGTTTATAAACAGGAGTACAAAACTAGGTCGTCAAAGTACACATGTTAACAACATTTCACAAACACTTTATTGCAAAATGAGCATGCATTATGTATATCTCTCAGAGTGACACTAGTACCATTTGGAGGAAATGGTGATGCAAACTTACGAGAGAAGCATGTGTAATTTCACATATTTCACTATACAAACATCTCATAGAAGAAATGTACTCATGAGGCTACAAGTATTTTGAGAAGGAAAGGTTAAAATAATAACGTAAAAGTCCTTCACTCCTTCATACTTGATGTAGAAATTTCTCCTCTGTGAGAAGTCAAGCAAGCCTCCCTCCAAAATTTAATCAACAACCATGCATATTTCAAGCAATTGGGATGAGAGAAGGAAAAGGTTCTCTAGAGAAGAGTTAAGTCATGTATAAAATACAAGAATGTACTAAGTTTTGTATTAAACAGAAGGATGGAGGAGGCATGGCACACTTAATAGTCTAATAGGCCTTACTTAGAACTTAATGTATCCTATACAAAGAGAAAAGTATCCTGATTTATGGAAATACAATTATTCCTTCACATTATAACTACTTGATTTGCTCCAGGTATAGGGGTAAGGTCTGCATATACACTCTACCCTCCCCATCCCCAGATCGTACTTGTGAGACTTCACTGGGTATGTTGTTGTTGTATAATTACACATGTTACTCAAGAAAATATACTTCTCAAGAAAACTGTTCTTTAACTCAAGACATAATTCTTGCTTGCACAACTCACTCTATGTATATCTTATTAAAGATTGCACAAACTTCTCATCAAGAATAACGGAATTCATATGTATCTTTTTTCTAGTAATCTGCTAAATGTGTCATCAAAGTCCTTACCAGTGAATGATCAAGTCAATAATGGAACCAGACAAAAAGCAGTGCATGAAGTATTTCAAAAATCATTCTTCCTTTTACTTCAAAGTCTTATCGTCTTGTTAAGTGCATATGAAAAAAAGATGGCAAACGCTTAGGATAAGACTTTGTGACATGCAAAATCTCAGCATAAGCACTAAATCATTTTCCAATATGCCATAAGTCTATTAAGATGATATCTCAATGAATCTCACAATGACTTGAACCTTGGGGATCCTGGTCAAAAATGGCTACAGACCCTTACCTGGTAAACATTGACCAGTTAGTATACAACTTAATTATGTGGACCCTTAAAAATTAATATGATAATATGACAAAAAAATCATTCTTTATTGCTAGGACAATCAATAGATTTAGACTACCGTCTAACAAGAAGTCAATACCCCAATGACCTAAAATATATTTGAGATACCAAAATCACTTCGACGGTAGGTCAACATACAATTCAATCAGTCAAGTCGAATGTTCTAAATAAGCTAAGAGAATAGATAGTTTTGTAACAACTTCATTCGTTATATGATAATGAAAGGGAAACATTTCATCATCATGTTGTACATTGTCTATAATTGGAACAAGATAATGAAACCCTTGGATGAGGGCAAATTGATTCAAGGATAATGATCATATCATGTTGATAAGATCTCGATCCCTCTTAAGTCCTAATCGTAAATACCTAAGCTCATTAAGGTTTGTTGATAAGGTACAGATAAATTAATTAGACTAGCACACTCCATGAGTGCTTGTTAAAGAGAATGGTTGATCTTGTAACTACTAGTTTACATGATACTGATGCAAGAATGTGGATGCTCATCAGAGAATATCAGTAAATTGTCTCATATGAAGAAAATTGTATTCAACACTAACTTGGCGATGATATAGCTGAGTTGCGCGAACTCTTCACTTTTGGTGCCGCACATGCATCAACGCGACATGGGTGTGGGTTTGGAATTTGTATCGGATATGGTTAACCGATTGTTGGTACTTTTGACTCAAATCGATCGAGAAATTTGAGACAGTACAATGATTTTCAAAACAAAAGCGAGGGAACTTAAAACATATTTACATATAATGTGCCATGAACTCAAGAAATGAATCATTCTCTATATCATTTACCAATTCTCAAAAAAAATATCATTTATCATAGCCACATTACATCAAAACAAGAAGGAAATGCCTTTGTACTTTATAACAATTACAAATTCAAACTTGTTTTGAAAAATTCATGCATTCCTGTCCTTCCAAATAGTCCATCATAATTTACGCAGATTTTTATATCTATATTTATTGATGTTTGAATTATTTTTAGTGAAATCCGTGCACCCATATTCATACCTGGATCCATACCCTTTGTTGGTTTTTTTAAAAGATGGGGCAGCAAAAAAAGGGTTGAAAATGTCTCGCTTTGGATTGAAATGACTTTTAATTGATTTCAATAATTTTATTAAGCATTGAGGGTTTTAAATAGCCAACATAAAACATATAATTTGCATAATTTGAAATTTAAACAACCTAAAATATCTCAACATCAACAAACTAACTAAAATTCAAAATTCAAGTTCATCTTAAACTAAACAACATATTTTACTACTGCAGTAACTACAAGCTAATTTCAACACTCCCCCTTTGCTTTAATTACTGCAATTTTAAAAACTGCTCCTCAATTTTTGCTCTAAGCAATTAATGTTGAATTTTTCTTGGTTTTTTTAACTTCACATTTTTTGGATAATGATCTTTTTTTTCTTTTCATTTTGTGCTTCGAAAACACCTTCCATGACATTGTCTTGTGTAGAAATTCATTTGAAAGTGCTTTTATTTGGACAATTGTAAGGTTTGCGAAGTGTTGTTCTAAGTATTTTTCTTCCATCACAACAACACATATGGCATAGGTTATAAAATATGATTTCATTTTCACTGACCAAATCTGATAGTTTTTGTCAGTTAAACTTTTTTGGGCATTCAAGACAAACTATTGTTTGACATCGATATTTGTTGAAAATAGCCTTATCCTTTGAAAATAAGCACAGGTTGAAAATGGGTAGCCCTGACGGGTTGAAAGGGTAACACTTACGGGTTAAAATGGCAGCCTTTACGAGTTAAAAATGGTATGTCAGTTCTTTGAAGAACTCACAGATCCATAAAATCAATGAGACTCTCGATACTGCTGTTGGTTTTATTAAAAGATGGGGCAGCAAAAAAGGGTTGAAAATGTCTCTTTAGATTGAAATGACTTTCAATTGATTTCAATCATTTTATTAAGTATTGAGGGCTTTAAATAGCCAACATAAAACATATAATCGGCATAATTTGAAATTTAAACAACCTAAATTATTTCAACATAAACAAACTAACTAAAATTCAAAATTCAAGTTTATCTTAAACTAAACAACTTATTTTGTTAAAAACTACTCCAGTAACTAAGAGCAAATATCAACACCCTCGAATTTATCATGAAGGATCCGACCTATAGATCCGCACCCGTATTGAACACCAAACTCGTGACCTACGGAAACAACTTTAACATTGCTTCAAAGTTCCCCTTTCGAATTAACATTATATATAAATAAATTAAAAGAATTGTTATTTTTCATTTTTCTGTAGATTCAATTCAACATTATTACTTTGCCATTGCAATTGAATAAACAAGAAACAATTTTTGTTGGGATTCCGGGTAATCCCGTGATAGATCCACAACACTGAATAAACGTGACAATACATGTGACAAATATGCTCATAATATAAAAACAATGCATGAATATGATAATATACGTGACAAAGACTCATAATATGAAAATATTAAATAAACATGACAATACACGTGACGAATAAACTCATAATATGAAAACACTAAACGAATGTGTATACACATGAAAAATAGACTCATAATGTGAAAACAACAGATAAACATGATAAATAGACTCATAATATGGAAACATTAAATAAGCGTGACTATACACGTGACAAATGGACTTGTGCACCTACTATAAATTTCACAAGCATTCCACTCAAAATTACTCAGGCTTATTCAACCAAAACATCTTATTTCTTTTTTAATTATTTGTTTGTACAATGGATAAGAAGACCGGAAAGGGTAGGCAAAAGATTGAAATGAAGTTGATTGAGTCTAAGGAAACGCACACTGTTACTTTCTCAAAAAGGGAAAAAGGATTGTTCAAGAAAGCGGATGAGTATTCAACTTTGACCGGAGCATATGTTGGTGTTTTACTCTTTTCACCAAGTGGAAAACCAAATTCCTATGGCTCCACGAGTATAGATGAAATAACTGATAATTTTTTTGAATTAAAACCAGATGATCACCAAGGTGAAGGTGATCATGCCGATGTGGGCAAATCAAATGTCTTTGAGGCATTTGAAGAACTTTGTAAAGAAATACAAGCATTGGACAAGAAACAAAAAAGAGCACCCTCACTCAGACATACTGTTACACAATTACATGTTGGAGGAGTACATGGTAATCAAGTCGCGATTAGACAAAATTAAAAAGGACAGAAAAGGTAAATCTGTCCATGAGCCTGAAAAGGAGGAGAGTTCTTGAACTCATAATTACCATGGAGGTGGTAACTGGAAATCTTGAATTTGGAGTTGTGTTTGGAGGAAACTTTACCAACTACCGAGTCGTTTATATATTGTCAAGTCTTGTCTTTGTTATTAAGTTAATTGTTGTTAGTCTTTAGTCGTCCATTTATTTGAGCCTTTAGGCGACAAAAAAGAAGGTTATGGAGTTCTTGTGTAATTAAGAGTTGGTCATTTCGTTTGTTTCATCTTTAGTCTTTAATGATGTTGTGTTGCCTAGATTGGTAAATCAATTGAAATCGTTTATCGAACTAGTGAACAATGTGAAAGTGATGGATCAAAGAAAACCTTCATGCACTCATTAGTGTTCTTTTATGTTTCCATCTCCAGCGAGATTGATGCATTTATTTTACACCATGGCTAGCTCTCTGTGAGATGGTGGGCATCTCTTTGACATGAGTTTATCTATATCTATTGACCTATTCAGGGGTTCAAGAGCCATATCGAATCTGGTTTTCAACCCCATCCACATTTGTAATGAAATAGAGTACCTTATTTCTTTTTATCGGGAGCACATACACAAATGGGGTTCCTTTCTTGTACAATACAAAATAAAGTTCACTCAATTACATTAGCCTTAGAGAATACTTAGCCTTAGAGAATACTTTTCCAGATTCCACTTATTCCTTTTCTGGCTACAATCTTTTGCAACCTTAATTACTAAATTAGCAATGTAGCTATTAACTATTCAAAGTCAAAACTGCTCTTTCGCAGTAAGTAATTCATGTACATAAATCTTTTAAGTATTAATGACCGCCTAACAATCTTAAAATTATAACAATCAGAGGCAAATGTATTTTGCATTACTAAACCATGCATTAGGAACACACAATTTGGGCATAGAACACAAAAAGGGAGAATTTCATCCCCGAGAAGTACTAATGTTCTTTGTCTAACTATTAAACCTCGTCAAGGCAAATTGACATGTATAGCAGTTGCCTATCAAATTTTATGATACAAAAATTTGATAGGTAAACTCAGAATGCAGGATCTTACTTGACCAAGCTTAACATCTCCACTGCTTGGACTATTAAGCACATGAATGTTCCCAACTGCGGGCCTCATTGACTGGGGTTCAAGCAATCAAAGCAGCCACTAATGTTTGCATCAAGGTAGACTATCTACATCACACCCCTTGTGGACTGGATTGTCGTTTTGTTTTATATAATGTTAATTCTATACTATGAAAGAAAAGAAAACATGTAAAATAGCTAGTTTTGTTTTTCATTTACATGTACATTTTCTCCTAATGTGATACAAGAAAAAATTTGACAACTCCAACTCAATAAAATCTTATAAGATCATTTTAAACCTCTAATTAGTTACATTTATTGTTACTTTTTAACCTTGATTAGCTTAAATGAAGTTGTTGAGCTAATTACTTCCCTTTTTTGACATTATCTTTATCACTTCCAGTGTTATTTTCTAGATTTCCTTTGAAGTAATATCGGCAAATGGCAATTGTATTCCCAGTACCATTAAATTCATAGTGCATACATTACAACTCACATACATTAGACCTATAATTAAAGTATTCCATAAAAAATACATGTCTTTTATATATTCCATCCAAAATACACAAGGTATGATTTAACACTTGATCCATGTCAATACTAATTCTTGGATTGGCAATGCCCGGTCTCTTAACCATTTTTTAGTTCTTATTTCTCCTATATTGCTTAAACGCCATTAAGATCAGTCCTAACTTTCGATTGCATCGTTAATATTTACTGTGAAGAGTAGTACCTTAACATTACTTTACTTGAAGGTCTAACATCCTCTCTATCTTCACTAGGTAGAGGTAAGATTGCGTATGCACCATCCTCCCTTGTGGGATTACACCGGGTATGTAGTTGTTGTTGTTGTTATAAACACTACAAGTCTACAATTATTTGAAATACACATCTGTCAGAAAGTAATTCCTTTTATTATTATTTTGGTAAATTCTGCTAGATTGAATTGAAGTTATCATCTGTTTGGATATTTGAATTTGTTGCCGGAGGTTTCTGATCAAATGTCTTTCAAAATTGTCCCAAACTGGAAGAGTACATCCTATATGGTTTTTAGGAAATTTAAGTGAAAAATCAACTTATCAAATCGTTCCGAGCAACTTAGTGATATAGTACTTATTTTGGGATTGTGCATGATCCTTGGGCGTGAGATACGGACTTACACATTGATCAACTTAGGCTCATCATGCTTTGGATATCCTTGAATCATGATGTGCATTGTCTTTCAATGAAAAAGACGTGTGATGATCACAAAGCGTTTTCCAGGTAGCAAGGTATATTATTGGAAATAATCTAATTCACATCAGTTGCTCTCAGCATGAGAGTATATGTCCTGGCGATCTCATCTCTCATGATTCTATGATCACAATAAGATAGAGCTACAAATGAGTTTCTAGGTCTTGTCATAGACCTATACATCTTAAGATCGGAATCAAGAGATGAGAGTTAGGTACTAGCAATTACTCTCCCTTAATTCGTCTACGACGTAAGCTAAGAAGGATAAAATTGCATGTTAACCGACAATAGAAGGAACTTTAGTATCTTCATCACATCTTAGGTCATTGCAAGTCTTAATCAATTCACTATAAGCAAATATGTCCATGTAACAACCTATGTAGGCCTCAATATGCACAGATAAGTAGGTGCAACAATATGATGATTAAAAGTGATAAATTGGGACTAGATACAGTACACCAAGAGAAAAATTATCTCCAGAAACCTACAAATCATGGAGTACGTGTGGACTTAGTTAAGGACACAACAGAAGAATTTAGGGATCCGCATGACGATGGCAAAGAAGATGCTCCTAGCTGAATAAGACCATGTGGAAAGAACTCACTGAAACTTGATTATTGCATTGTATCAATTTAAAGTATCTATGCTTTTTGGTATGCTTACAATTCTATCAGTTTTAACCATTTGTGCTCCTTGATATTCTTCACAATTGATGAACTTTAACAGAAAAGAGGCTATGGTGGTTTACTGGGTTCAATTCTATAAACTTAGATTCATAAATAGGAACAGGCTATTCCTAATCGACACAGTGCTATTATGCAATAGATAAGTTTAAAAATATATGATAGGCCTTATGCTTCAGCTTCAAGTTCATTGGACATAATAAAGAACTTTTCTTGTGCTTCCGAGGGTGTGATCTAGTGGTCAATAATGTTGGAGTAGAACCATGAGGCCTTAAGTTCTAATCCAAACGAGGCAAAAACACCAGTCATTTCTTCCCATTTTCCTTAGCCTTGGTAGGCAGAATTACCTGTACTGGTGGGAGACAGCAGGTGGCCGGTTAGTCGAGGTGAGTGTAAACTGACCCAGACATCACCATCAAATTTAATATAAATAAATAAATCACCATGGTTTTTCTGTCTGCCTTGTCTCACCTCTTCACTTATAAATGTTGTCTTAATCAAGCTTCCCTCTATTTGGCATTTCATATAGCCTTTAAGTCTGTTACTCAACCAAGGGATCATCTTGGAGGTCTTAAAACTTGATAGATTTGCACTGAAATTTAACTCTACCAACAACCCATCAGAAGGCCCCTTCATTCAACCATCTTTCAACCCACCATAATATCCTTTAATATTCAAGGAAGTAACAAAGTGATTCCAAGATAGATGAAGGTCAAATTTCTCACAGATTTGGCAAAAAAGTTACTTTTGAGTATACTTTGAGTTAACCATGAATTTTCATTAGTTTGCAGTATTCATCCATAAACTAACATCACAGATGATCAATCTCTTGTGATGGGGTTCAGGTTAAGCAGAACTAAAGCAGAATACTTGGAGTGCAAGTTTGGTTATGCCGTTATGGAAGTGAGATAGACGTGGAAGTGCGGCTTGATACTTGGGACATCCCTGAGAGAGTAAGTTTCAAGTATATTCGGTCTTTTTTTTAAAACTCAAGTATATTGGGTCTTTAATTCAAGGAAATGGGGAGATCGACGATGACGTCACACATCGTATTAGTGCGAGGTGGATGAAATGGAGGCTCGCTTCCGGAGCCTTGTGTGATAAAGAGGTACAGCCAAAACTTAAAGATAAGTTCACAGAGTGGTGGTTAGACCAACTCTGTTGTATGGGGCAGAGTTTTGGCCAATCAAGAACCCCCAATTCAAAAGATGCAAATTGTTGGCCAATCAAGAACCCCCAATTCAAAAGATGCAAATTGTTGGCCAATCAAGAACCCCCAATTCAAAAGATGCAAATTGTTGGCCACTCAAGAACCCCCAATTCAAAAGATGCAAATTGCGGAAATGAGGGTGTTGAGATAGATTTGGGCCATACTAGGAGAGATAAGATCAAATATGAGGATATTCAGGGCAAGGTGTGAGTGGCCTCTATGGTGGAAAAAATGAGGAAAGTGAGACTGAGATGATTTGGACATTTAAAGAGAAGATGCCCTAGTAAGGAGGTGTGAGGAGAGGCAGAGGGAGACCGAAGAAGTATTGGGGAGAGGTGATTAGACAGGACATGGCACAACTTCAACTTATCGAAGACATGACCTTAGATAGGAGGGTATGGAGGTTACAGATTACGGTAGAAGGTTAGTAGGTAGTTGAAGCCACTGTTATCAAAGGCGAAAAGCGCAAAAAAGCTCTAAGGTCTGTTGGGGATTTAAGCGCAAAGCGCAAGTAAAGCATGGGCTTCAATGAAAAAAGGCACAAAGGGAGAAAAAAATACAAATATATATGTTTAGTCCAAGACTAATAATTATAAACATGAATGACAAATATATGACCAAAGAAATTGAAAAAAATTTATGATAAAGTAAATTATCAATTGTTTAGTATCACTTCTTCAGGAGACTCATTGACAAGGAAAAGTTTGCCTTAGAACCTTGATGACGACATTTAAGCACACATAAAGCAAGACGAAGCGCATAACACGTTTTGAGCCTCGCTTCAGGGCTTAAGCGCGCTTAAAGCGCGCCTTTGACTACACTTCACTTGAAGCGGGTTTAGGCTTGGTGGGAGCCTGCGAGCACTATGTATGTCATAGTATTAGTCTTATACATGCATTTTCCTTTTCGCTACCGTACTATTTCATTGTTGTTACTGTTTTTTTTCCTCTAAGTGCTCTGTTCTGCTTTCGTTAATAATTGACATGTTTTCTTCACTGTCGTATTCCCTTTTATGTAAATATTTTTATTTGTTGCACTTGAGCTGAGGGTCTTTCGGAAATAGCCTCTCTACCTCCACGAGGTAGGGGTAATGTATGTGTATTCTCTAGCCTCCCTAGACCCCATTTGCGGAATTATATCGGGTATGTTTGTTGTTGTTATCCACAAACTAACACTTGGAGACAAAGTACTAGCAGGTACGATAGATGTACTTTCTTGATAAATGCAGAACTTTCAAACAAAAAATTTGTGTTATGACAAGATTCTGGAAAATATAGACAACCGTGCGATCTTAAAACAGAACAATATTTTGTGCTATAACATTGAATGATTGACTTACAAACTAGTAACACACTAAGAATGGTGTATACATTCATATATCACCAAACTGATTATCGAAAAACATAAATACTATTATCAGATATATCAGAGAAGGACAATTAAACTAAACACATTATACTTGTAGTTCATTCACAATACAAACCTAGTCATACTTCAACCACAGTTAACTATAACAACACATCACACTACAACAATAACAACAACTACCGTCAAGCCCAAACTTTTTGGGACTGCTATATGAATCCTCAAAATACACTCCGCCCCACTTGGAGTCATTCCATTCCGAAACTCTAATAATAATGTGTACTTTTACACAAACGAAGGGCCGGGGGGGGGGTATAGGGCATTTGATGGTGCCCATGAACACATGGTCTCTCCACCAAATTAGATATTTTATGTACATATTTCCAAGAACTGATCTAATATCATCTGTTGGCACCTATGCTCCAAGAGGGCTAAATGGTGCACTTGGTTGAATGCTAAGTTATTTACATAAAGGAGCAAAGTATTAATTCCCACTTATACTTCTTTTTTCTCCTTTTTTAGTGGTGCAATCATGTTATAAAACTCCTTAATTCTCCTCTGACTAAGGATTTTGTAAGATAAACAGACTAAACAAAGTATATTAACTACGTCTCAGCTCCAATCAAGTTGGTACCGGCTATAACAATCACATCACAAAACAACAATAACAACAACTAATATCAATCCCACGCTGTTGTATCTGTTATATGAATACTCAATATACATTACACTCCACTTGGACACATTTCATTCCGACATTCAAATAATAATATGTAATTTTAGACAAAATAAGGGTTATCCAAAATAAACAAATTACAACAACTACGCCTCAGTGCCAATCAAGTTGGTGTCTGCTATATGATCCACACTTCTACATTTAAGCTCATTTCACATCATAATCATCACCATCGTAATAAAAAGAACATAAATTCTCTTACCAGTGAACGACGAGTAATCAATCAGCACGCTTGTAGGAGGGGTGTTTCTTCGCAGACCTCGCATTCTCATACTCAAATCTCAAAACATTAGGAATATGAGAAGTGTCCTTAACATAAAAGAACCTCCCAAAAGCACTCTCTTCAATAGCAGCAAATAAACCACTGAGCACATTGTTAACAATCCAAAACCAACCCCCACCAAGCACAGTTCCCAAAGCAGCACCAGCAAACACCTGTGCAACCGTATGATAACCCAAATACACCCTCGAATACATCGTCAAAACCGCCATTGGCCAAACCAAAACAACCGCAACCAACAACTGATTTCTAAAAATTAGCCCCAATTTCTTATAAGTCAATAGAGTAAAATACACAGCAAAGAAAAACATGTATTGGGAATGACTAGAAGGCCATCCATGAGAATCACACATTTCAAGAAGAGCACAAGTTTCGGGTCGGGCTTGCTGAACCGATTTCTTGATAATTTCATTGATGAACTGAGAAATAATAAGCCCAAGTGCAAAGAACATACCTTGAAGCTCTCTACGAAAAATGAAGTGAGAAATGAAACCACCAAGGCTTATAAATACAGGAACCAATGAAACCCATGCCAAAAAATGGCCTAATTGATCACCCTTTCGGTATCTAACATGGGTAAGTGTCACTGCTTTCAATGGATGATGAGACATTGAAAAAGATTGTTTTTTGGGTCAGATCTGTGATGTGGGGAAGAGTAAAAAATCACTGAGGAAACACCCTTTTGAAGATTGTTGAGAATTGAAGTGAAATCAAGAATGGGGAAAAGGGGGTAGATGTTGAGTTGTTGAAGGAGCCAGAAATGTGGGAAAGACTACACAAGGCAGGAAGGTGGAGGTAGACAAGTGTTTGGAGATTATTGGTAGAACATAAAAGAGTTCTAATTTTGACAAGTGTACATTTTTATCTAAAATCTTTAATTTTATTAGTTCGATTAATTTAAATTTTCGTTGCGTAGAGTTCATAAATAAAACACTCTCAATTCGGAGTTTTTTTTTATTGCCATGTTTGAATCTAGAACCTCTAATCAAAGGTTAATTAAAGTGAATGAGCTCACGTTATCTTTAGTTGATAAGTATGTCATCAATGTATGAAAAAGATGTTTTTCTAAAACCTTTAAAATCGTGATTTTTCTTAATTGTTGATGAATTTTGGTGAGGTTAGGAATTCCACATATACTTTTATGGTACACGTAAATATTTGATTTTTATGCTCTTTTGTGATAAATATTGTTTTATTCCTTATATATTGTAATCAGACTAATGTTAAAAACTTTTTTTAAAAAAATTCAAATCTTAATAGTGATAATCATATTAGAGTTATTAAATTGTCATACTTAGACATAATATAATTAATTAAAACAATCAAGCTAGGAGTGATAAAGTCAAGTTGTTAAATGTTTATAACTGAACATATAACATGTGATAATTATAGTCTGCATACTAATCACCACAATGAGGCCCAAATACTTGGTAATCATACTTGGGTATTGAGTTATGAATAATCATAGTCAAATTACTAATAGTTATAAATGACCCGAAAAAGTAACAAATAATTAGAACTATCTAAAAGTTAATGAAAAAAAATGTATTTAAATTTTATTTTAAAATATATTTTATTTGAAGTTTTGTTTCATTTCTAGTGATAATAATGTTTAGTATTCCTATTGACATATTGAATTTCTATGTGGGAACCTATATTAACATATGTCATGATTATAAGTGATATTGTTTTTTATTCCAATAGTCAATTATTTGGTGAGTTTATTCTTAGTTCTTGATTTTTTTCTATTTTATCAAATAATTCACGTATTTTTTAAGGACTAATCAGGATATTCATATCCTACGCAACTCAATTTTTTTTTTATAGAAACTTTATGTATCCTAAAATTGAGTTATAAACCTTCATTCTGCATGATTATGTTCTTACTATTAATCAAATTAGAAGAATGACTTGTTTAAAAATAAAGCTTTATAATAGAAAATTGGATTCTAAAAAATAAAAATACATTGAGTATGTTATATGATACTGTAAGTTAAGATGAGCAAGGTGACTCACTCGGTCAAGTGGCGATATCACATATCATACATTGTTTACGATTTAAATAAAAATCAGATGTATATATAAAAAAATATTGTCTATTAATTCTACAAATCAGATAATATCACGCCTCAAACTTTCCTTTTCTATTTTCCATTTTCAGTATATTCCCTTATGTTTTTCTTCATTCTTTATAAATAAACATGAATTACATCTTAATCCTAAATTATTTGACATCCTTAAAAAAGTGTTATTGTACACTTAATCCTAAATTTCATTAGTTCGATTAATTTCGCATTTGGATAAAAAAAATTAATTTTATTAGTTTGATTAATTACGTGTTTGGATAAAAATATTTTTTTTAATCGGAAAAGGGCCAAAAATACCCCTGGACTACTCGAAAAGGTTTAAAAATACCCCTCATTCACCTATTGGGTTAAGATACCCCTCCATCCACCTTTTTGGTCCACAATTACCCTTAAAACTAACAATCTTTTATTTTTTAATAATAATTATTATTAATTATTATATGGCATCTTTCTATTGGATAAATTTAAATTCCAACCCACCAAAAAAATTTCTACCCATTTGACCCATATCCACATTCTTTGACCCAAACCAAATTAAAAAATTCATCAAAATTAAAAGATCTGATCATCTCTTCTCCCCTTCAAACCTAATAACCTATTTTCTTTCTCATCACCATATACAACCTCAATCAATGATAACTAAAATAATGCATATATTCATATTAGTGATCAATCAAGAGCTAGCGAATTTAATATCAATTAGAACTAAAAAGCTCTTCTTGATTGTGTTTGAATTTGGTCAATGCCACCATTAAAATACAGTCAAATAGAGCTTTTTAGTGTAACTCCACTATGAAAAATTGAATCGTTTGAAAAGGGTGTGAACCAAAAGGAAGAAATAAAAAGACACAATTCAAGTTACCTCAATGCCATCGTGAAAACACAATCAAGAACAACTCTTTTAGTGCAACTCCACCATGAAAAATTGAATCTTTTGAAAAGGGTGTGAACCAAAAGGAAGAAAGAACACAAGACCCAAGTCAGATTACTTCAATGCCACCATAAAAGCACGATTAAGAAGAGCTATCTAGTGCAACTTTCCCTTAAAAAATTGAATCTTTTCACATGGGTGTGAACCAAAAGGAAGAAACAACAAAGACCAAATTCAAACACAATCAAGAAAAACTTTTTAGTTCTATTGATATGACCAAATTCAAATACCAATATGTCAATTTCAAATTTAAATACTAATTGATTCAATAATTATTTTATCTTGAAATTGTTGAATAAGAAAAGAGGAAAAAAGAAATTAGGTTATTAGGTTTAAGGGGGAAGAGAAGAGATGATCAAATCTATTATTTTTGATAAAAATTTTAATTTGGTTTGGATCAAAGAATGTGGATATGGGTTACATGGCTAGAAAAAAAATTTGGTGGGTTGAAATTTAAATTTATCCAATAGAAAGATGCTACATAATAATTAATTATAATAATAATTAAAAAATAAAAGGTTGTTAGTTTTAAGGATAATTGTGGACCAAAAAGGTGGATGGGGGTATTTTTAACCCAATAGGTGAATGAGGGTATTTTTTAAACCTTTTCGAATAGTTCAGAGGTATTTTTGGCTCTTTTCCGTCTTTTAATTAATGTATTTTGGTTTTAAAAAAAAGTAAAATTAAAACCCTCCGCAGTTGTTTTCTCAAAGTCGCTGGGGGGTTTTACAAGTAAAGTGAATTCATCTTCTTAAACCCTGCAAGTTCCCCCAACTTGTCTCTCAGCTGCCAAAAATAACTTGTAGCGTTGCCCCAAATTTCAGCTCCAATTTTCTCTGCAATCGAAAACCCATCTCAGAGCTATGGAAAAAGATGCATCTTTCTTGTTTGGTGGCATATCTTTCAACCGCAAAAAGTTTGCTCGCGATTTCGACAGATTTAAGGTAATTTTTTTAATTTTTTTTTTGCTTCGACCCTTTTTTAGTTTCAGAGTAAAAGAGTGAACTTTATTGAGAAATATGGGTTTTGGGAGTTGTGGGGTTGAGTTTTTTTTTTGTTTGAATTTACATTGCAAAGATTCTTGATTTTTATTTATTTTTGTGTGTAATTTGATGTGTAGGGGAAAAACATAGTTGATTCAGCTGATAAATTGCAATTGATTGAGAAGGTATTACTGTTGAACTCTGTAAGTTTGATTCTCCTAGCAGTAATAGGAAGGAACTCGAGTTCCTCCGAATCAGTGTGTTTATAGCATTTTAGTGTATTCATTTTTTCGATTTCAGATGTTTCTTGTTGAAAAAAATCTCAATGATTTATTGTGTGTATGTCATTGATTTGGTTTTATATTTCACCTAGGAGGATAAAACTATCAATGATTCGTTAGAGAAAGTGGAGTTCGTCGAGAATGAGATATCTGAAATGGAGGATGGGACAAGTACTAGCGTGAGTAAGAAGAGGAAGAGGAAGGAGAAGGGAACAGTTCCTGGTAAAATTCCTTTGTCTGTCTATTTGAGCTTCTCGTTTATTTCTTTGTACGTAGTATAAAATGGTTACGAAAGTTTGCTGTTTTGGCACTTTGTTCTAATTCATGGCATTGGTTTTAGACTCAGTGGAAGGATTTTCCGTCTTCAAGAGTTCAAAATTGAAAAAGGAAGCTGCCAACGAAGAGACTGATCAATCTGTAAATGAACTGCTTCAGGGAAAGAAAGAATATTATCAACAATTGGAGGTTTGTCTCATTTGCTATGAGTTGGTTGTAAGCCTTTTTGCTGTGTTCATGAATTGTTGATAAACTTTTATTGAAGAGATATTTCTTCTGTTCCTTTGATTTTGTGGATTTAGAGGGATGCAATTTTTCGGAAGATGCACAACATTCATGTTTCAGGGAGTAACATCCCTTCACCATTGCTCAATTTTGCTGAACTAAGATCAAGGTACTCTGTCATGCATTGTGTTGATTTTTGATCTGGAGACACATGATTCTCTACCTCCCTTTCTCTGATGGTCTCATGCTTCACCAAGGCCAAGTATTTATGATGTTTACTTATTTACAGTAGGATATCCATCTAAGTTGCTCGGACTCTTCACTTTCGGTGCCGCACCCGTGTCGACACGATGTGGGTGTGGGATCCATACTCGATCTGCTAGTTTTGGGTGCTTTGACTAAATTCGAGGGAGAAATTGTGGGCAAATTCAATGATTTCTATAATCAAAACAAAAACTAAGGTGAAATTAAAGAAAATGAAATACCTTGCATTTATAAATTTCTATTGTCACTCCTTTCCTTTTATCCCCTTTCAGGATTCTCTCTTGATCAATATTTCTCCTCAAGTTTTACACATAATATCTCATAATTTAGGTTTTATAACTTTATTTTTAGATATTTGAATTATTTTTAGCCGAATCCCCGCACCCGTATCCTCACATGGATCCGTATTCCCGAATCTTAAAATTTAGATCATAGAGGATCCGACCTCTAGATCTGCACCCATATCGGACACCCGCACCCGAGTCCGAACAACTTAGATATCCATTGTATGAAACAGTTCGATCATGTTAAGGAAGTTATTTTAGTGAAACCCCCAATAAAAACTTAGTCTGTTCATTTTGTTGACTGCTTTCTATGTCTCCTTGAATCTACTTTATGTGAGTTACACATTTTGTTGTAATGTGTCGAGCAAGAATAGGCTGTGATAGGGTGTTGACGAATATTTTAAGCTGTTTTGAATTGATCTAGCATGCAAAATAAGTAGGCTAATGAAAGATTTTGCTGTTTCTCCTGCAGTTATGGTATCTTTTTTCTTATCTATTCCAATTTTTTATGTCTTATATTCTTTTTCTGGGGAATTGTTGGGGAAGAGGGATCACTTATGAGGCTTAGCTTAAGAAGCATATAGGACAGGGCTAGTTGAATATCATAAATGCATATATGATTTTGTTCTCAACTGCTACTCTTTTTCGTCATGTCATCTTTACTTGTGTACTGTGCCTTTTTTTGGGGGTTAGACCGTTGGTGGTAAAATAAGGTAGGATTCTGCAATTGTGCATTGAACTCCTTTTCCTCTAACACTCCTTTCCATGTATATTCCCCTTTACGTCATATTCCCTCTCATGGGACATAAACTGGGAATGTACAAACTTGTTATTAAAAGCAAATTGCTTTGTCTCTATTGATCAGTTAATTATTGTTGTCTGCGCTTGACGTTCCTTCTGTCCGCGGTTTCACCAACAGTCTGTTTGTATATGGTCCCACAGATATAGATGTCGATCATATCTATTACGAAATCTGGCAAAATTGGGACTTAAAGAGCCAACACCAATCCAAAGGCAGGCTATTCCAGTCCTCTTATCTGTATGATCTTCTTTGAATTCCGCCACTGTTTTATATATACACATGTATCTTTCTTGTTTTTCCTCTTACAGTCTTTAACCATGTTTGACTTTCACCAGGGGCGAGAATGCTTTGCTTGTGCACCTACTGGTTCTGGCAAAACATTTGCTTTTGTCTTTCCTATACTTATGAAACTCAAGGTACACATATATTGGCATTGTTATGTTTGATTGTCATCATTTTAATTAGAAGTTGGAAGACATCTGAAAGCCATCTTTTTTTATCAGCATACTTCAAAGGATGGTGTCCGAGCTGTAATTCTTTCCCCTACAAAAGAGTTAGCTGCTCAGACAACCAGAGAATGCAGAAAGTTGGCCAGGAAGAAGTTCTACATCAGGCTGATGACTAAACAACTCGCTAAAAGTGGAGACTTCTCTAAACTGCGATGTGATGTACTGATCTCGACACCATTGCGCTTAAAGTTTGCTATCCAAAAAAGAAAGCTTGATTTAAGTAGGTATGTTCCTCGTTTTCTAGGGTTCAAACTCTTATGTGCTAGTGTGGGCATTTCAACTTTCTACCTTGTTGATATTAAATCAGTGTGGTCTAGTTAAGTATGAGTTTCTGAGGTGATGGCATTGTAGATCCCAAGATGACTGCATAATTTATACTGTAATTCATAACAAAAAGCAACTGGTGAAGTTAAGGGTCTAGTTTAGAGATACAAGGATTTCAAAAAATTGTTATACTTCTTGATTTGCACAATCACATTTAGATTTAATTATTTTCTGGCTGAGTTTGTCTTGTTAATAATAATCTACCCTAGTATGTTATTTATGGCATTTCCATTATCAAATGATTTTATTGCTGTTTTGGCTACTTTTGCACAGTGTTATCAAAGGCGCGCTTAAGCCCTGAAGCGAGGCTCAAAACGTGTTGAGCGCGTCGCCTCGCTTTATGTGCGCTTCAGTGTCGTCATCAAGGTTCTAAGGCAAACGTTTCCTTGCCAATGAGCCTCGTATGAAGAAGTGACACTAAATAATTGATATTTCACTTTATCATAATTTTTTTTCAATTTCTTTGGACATATATTTGTCATTCATGTTTATAATTATTAGTCTTGGAATAAACATATATATTTATATTCTTTTCTCCCTTTGTGCCTTTTTTCCTTAAAGCCCACGCTTTATTTGCGCTTAAAGCCCTCACGGACCTTAGAACTTTTTTGCGCTTTTCGCCTTTGATAACACTGCTTTTGCACTGTTTCTTGTTTCGATTTCTCTTCATTGTCTTTTTCTTTATACCGGGATTTGTTGCACTTGAGCCGAGGGTCTTTTGGAAACAGCCTCTCTACCTCCATGAGGTAGTGGTAAGGTCTGCGTACATTCTACCCTCCCCAGAACTCACTTGTGTAATTTCACTGGGTATGCTGTTGTTGTTGTTGCCGAGTTTGATGTAGAGGAGCATATGCGTTGGCTTTATTCTGTGTAGACCTAAAAAATGTTACTATTTGGAATTGGTGCAAAGTATTTCCTTTTTCTAATTAGCATGCCTTTTCACCAACTCCTTTTGGGTGCAGGGTTGAATTTCTTGTCTTAGATGAATCTGATAAGCTTTTCGAGCCTGGCATGCTAGAGCAGGTTGATTTTGTGGTGAAGGCGTGCACAAATCCTTCAATTCTTCGGTCATTGTTCAGTGCTACTTTACCTGATATAGTTGAAGACCGAGCACGTACAATAATGCATGATGCTGTTCGAGTTATTATTGGTAGGAAGTAAGTACTAATAGGCCTTAGGTAGATGTATCTCAACTCTTCAGTGAAGTGAATGGTTATTTGGCTTCATACTTTTTTTTATGTTGTTTCTTGGTGAAGGAGGAGAAGATCTCCCTTCCTCTCCTATTTATGACTCTCCATCTTGGTGAATGCTTACTTGGCTGCTTTTGTATTTCTGCAGAAATTCGGCTTCTGAAACAATAGAGCAAAAATTGGTATATGTAGGGAGTGAAGAAGGGAAGCTTCTGGCTCTTCGTCAAAGCTTTGCAGAGGTATGATCCTCATGTTCCTTAGTCATCAGAACTGATTGTATACCTCTTTGATGTGATTGGAGCCACCTCTGGCATAATAATTGCTTGCACAACACCTTTACTTATCCCCCAAAAATCTAGAACAACAATATTTACATGAGGGATTTCACATGGATTCTAGTTATTACACATTTGCTGTGGAACTATCACTATTGAATCACTCTAGCATATTTAGATAGTGCATTTGTGTTTTTTCCTGCATTTTCTTTCTCTCCATTCCCTCAGATGTCCATCTGTGCTGTCAATTGTTCACCGTTTTCTTTTTCTGCTCAGTTTGTCACTTGGTCTTTATATTCCCATAAAATGGGCTCTAGTTGAAACCCCCTGATTTGATGATTTGGAGCCATTGTTTTGCTGAAAGGGATTTCAACATCTGAGTCGTGCTTCTTTCTTTTTGTTCACTATATATGAAACTCCTGTTCTCTTTGCTGCTCTTACCATTTTGTAAGTTCGTACTGTTACTTAAGCGAATCATCTTCTTTCTTTTGATAGGCAAAGGGGTATTACTACCTTGAAAAACAATTAAATCCCCGTAAAAAAAAAAAATTGCATGCTACAAAGTTTGTCCAGTTGTCTATACAATATGGTATGTTATGTGTGCTCCAAAACATAAACAGAAGGCTTAATAACATAGACAACCCCTTAAACTTGCCAATAAGTTTTGAGGGGCTGTCATTAAGCCTTAAAGGAAAGAGCTTTGTTAGATTTATGTACAAACCGTCGACATCAGCCCTCAAGGGGAAATTCCAATGCGATATTTCTATTTTTATTTCCAATGCCTCTCTGATTTTATATATATATATAGAGTTTGAACCCACCAGTGCTAGTATTTGTTCAAAACAAGGAGCGTGCAAAGGAGCTATATGACGAGCTAAAATTGGAAGATATTCGACCCGATGTTATCCATTCAGACCTTTCTCAGATACAGGTAACTTTTGCATGACTTCTCTATTTTCTACATCAAGAGGAGATCCATCTGCCTTCTGTTTTAGATAGAGCAATATATGTCGATGTTGAAGTTCAGGGTTATGATTTTTTCATATTGGCTGATTACATTGTATCCTGCTGTATAGAACACTTCTTCTGGTTCCTACTTATACTTTAATTTTAATGCAGAGAGAAAATGCTATTGATAACTTTAGAGCTGGAAAAACATGGGTTTTAATTGCCACTGATGTTGTCGCCCGGGGTATGGATTTCAAAGGGGTCAACTGCGTGATAAATTACGATTTCCCAGACGCTGCTGCAGCATATATTCACAGAATTGGTAAAGATCCAACCCAAATTCGACTTTTACAACCTTATATAGTGATTCATAAGTCAATAGTCTTACAGTGAATCTTAAGAGTTTTAATTGTTCACTGAAAACTGCACGGTGATTCTTGTAAATAGGACGTTCTGGCAGAGCAGGAAGGAGTGGGGAGGCGATAACATTTTATACTGAAGCAGATATTCCGTTTTTGAGGAACATCGCAAATGTTATTACTTCTTCAGGTGGTGAGGTTCCAGAGTGGATCATGTCTCTGACCAAGAAAAAGTGGAGGAAACACAGACCACAAAGAGAAACCATTTCAACTCAGCCAGACATATGAAACATCCCTCACAGTTTTGAGCATTATATCAAGTTTCTTAACTTCTTTTTACAACATTAATGTATGATTCAACTTGTAATTTATGTTATGTATGAGTTTGGAATGTTCACTTAAATGTTAGAGAAATGAATGTTGTCTTTTTTGAAAAGAAACACTTTGTAGTCCTTGCTTCTCATTAAGTAAATGGAGTTCCTTCAAGTTAGTTTGTGTGGATTATATTTAACTCCACTTGCAAGTAACTTTTTGGAGTTGGGGTTTCATGTTTGAGCCGAGTGTCTGCCAGAAACAACCTCTCTACCCTCCACAAAGTTGTGGTAAGGTATAGTCTATGCACATTCTACCTTTTTCAGATTCGATTTGTGAGATTACGTTGTGTGGTATTTCATGTTTGTTTTAAGCTTTTTTCAGGTGGAACTTTTTAAATCTTTTACTTTCACGAAAGGGACGGAAAATGTAGTCATCTTATCTTGATTATCATTTTCATGACTCGAATCCATAATTTATAAGATCGCTTGCACATATAAAAAACATTATTTTTCTGACTCGAATCCATAACTTATAAGATAAATAAAAATTATGGCTCGAACCCATAATTTATAAGATTGCTTGCACATATAAAAACATTATTTTTCTGACTCGAACCCATAGCTTATAAGATAAATAAAAATTATGGCTCGAACATGTGACTGCACACAAAAAAATTCAAAGGTCCTACCGGGAGTCGAACCCAGGTCGCTGGATTCAAAGTCCAGAGTGCTAACCACTACACCATAGAACCTTGCTGTTCCATCTTCTGTGTAATATTTACAAGTATGTATTGTAATAAACCAAAGAGTTAAATTATCAACACATCACTTTTTCAGTTTCAATACTCAACTATCAATTATTTTCTTTATCGTCCCAAACTATGATTTCATTTGTAATAAACACACTTTGATATTGCTTGACCAGATATTTGTTCCTCCTCGACAACATGCGTGCATACGCCAACTTATTAATATACGAGAAAGTGATAGTTAAAATATGAAAATCGCAAAAAGATGATAGTTTAGGTGGATTAACATAATAATAGATAATCGAGGTATAAAACTCACGAAAAAGTGAGAGTTTAAATGCGTTTGTTTTACCGTTAACTCAAATCCGGAAAAGGAAGAGTATATTGTAGTTATACTAAAGTTCAGGGAGA
Organism: Solanum etuberosum; assembly: GCA_029582245.1. Taxonomy (NCBI): domain Eukaryota; kingdom Viridiplantae; phylum Streptophyta; class Magnoliopsida; order Solanales; family Solanaceae; genus Solanum; species Solanum etuberosum. The sequence goes on from JAJONR010007493.1 coordinate 29,603, forward strand.
CTATTGCAAAATCTGCAAACTATCCAAACCAAAACATTAAACCCCACAAAAACCCTTGTGCTGCTTCTTGTAAAATTCACTTTCATCTGCAGAGGATTCACAAGAAACCCTTTGTGTATATGAAAGATTCAAACTTTCTCTAAAACCCAATTCCATCCATGAATTTCTTAACAAAATCAATAGCAAAAAAGGCCTTATTCTCCTCTTCATCTCCCCCAAAATGCCAACTTTTACTCCAAACCCTCACTTCAAGATTTGCCTCTACAACCATTTGTAAGCCAAGAAAACCCAAAATCCCTAAACCCCAAGAACCCTCTTCATCTTATGTGCTTACCCATCCAAGAATTGAGATTTATGATGAAGCAGAAGATGTGTCTTCTTGGCCTAAGCCAAGTGAGATACCTTACCAAGCAAAAGTTGCAAATTCTGTTAATCTTGTTGGTTTTGTGCAAACCCCAGTTCAGTTTGAAGCTTCCTCTGATGGGAAATATTGTGCTAGTACTGTTGTTGCTCATGAGAATAGTGATGATAACTCTGTTTTGATGATTCCTGTTGTGTTTGCTGGTGATTTAGCTCATGTTGTTGCTTGTCATGTTAAGGAAAATGATTGTGTTTATGTGTATGGGAAGTTCTCTATGGAACCATTGTCTTGTGAATTCATGGATGAATATCAGTCTTGTTTTCATATTGTTGCTGAAAATGTTAACTTTGTGCAGGGTCTGAAACGAAATGTTTCCCTAAAGGGAAATGTAAAATCAGTTTATCCGAAAGGTAAGAACTTTGTGTTGGATGAAAATGATAACCAGCATTCTGATTATTTGCTCAAACAGAAAGATAGGTTGTCTGGTTTAGAATATGATGATTTTGTTAATTTGGGTGGGAGCAAGTCGGAGGAAGGTGTTACAGGAGGTGATGATTGGAGAGACCTTATTAAGAATCCGGAACAATGGTGGGATTGTCGAAAGGCGAAGTTAGATGGAATTGTGAAAGCAAGGCACCCTGATTTCAAGAAAAAGGATAGTAGTACTTCTCTATGGATTGAGAATGCTCCAAGGTGGGTTCTTGAGGGACTTGAAGGACTTGAATTCGATGCTTATGCTCCTAAATCTAAAGGCGTTGGGAAGGATGTAGATTCTTGGAAAGATTTGCTGGAAAATCCTGATAAATGGTGGGACAACAGAGCTAGTAAGTTGAATCAGAAAGCACCTGATTTTAAGCACAAGAATACCGGTATAGGGCTTTGGGTCGGTAGTTCACCAGATTGGGTGTTGTCTCAATTGCCACCATTGAGAGATCAACGAGCTGCTTCTTCAGACAAGTAGGGAGGTTAAGTGATATACGATAACCAGAGCTATTCTCAACTCCATTTTAGGAAGAGTTTCCATATAATTTTGATGCCATGGCAGTAAACTTTGTCCAGTGTAGTCAAGTCCTGGCCACCTATAGTTTGAGAAGTATTTCGGTGGAGGAAGCACATTGTCGTTATGCTTATAAAGCACTTATTGGGGGGGGGGGGGGGGGGGGGGGGGGGGGGGGGGGGGGGGGGGGGGGGGGGGGGGGGGGGGGGGGGGGGGGGGGGGGGGGGGGGGGGGGGGG
>JAJONR010007494.1:0-37430 GCA_029582245.1 Solanum etuberosum
TTACCATACATGAATAACTATCATACACAATTATTTCTTGCAAAGAGTCCATCCCAATAAGAGTATTAGTTAGTAGAAAATATATATATTTATTAAAGTAAATAAATAAAAAGAAAGAGTATAACCTAGAAGAATAGTTAATTTCTAAGTGCCGGGCAGCGGCGCCAAAAACATGTTGCTCCCAATTGCATACATAAGTGTACGTGGTCGCGCAAGTAATATACAGGCTCTAAAAAAGCCAGATTATCAAACCCAAAGGACTTGTCAATTAACTATTTTACTAAATTATACTAGTCTAATTATTTACCATACATGAATAACTATCATACACAATTATTTCTTGCAAAGAGTCCATCCCAATAAGAGTATTAGTTAGTAGAAAATATATATATTTATTAAAGTAAATAAATAAAAAGAAAGAGTATAACCTAGAAGAATAGTTAATTTCTAAGTGCCGGGCAGCGGCGCCAAAAACATGTTGCTCCCAATTGCATACATAAGTGTACGTGGTCGCGCAAGTAATATACAGGCTCTAAAAAAGCCAGATTATCAAACCCAAAGGACTTGTCAATTAACTATTTTACTAAATTATACTAGTCTAATTATTTATTTAGGAGTGTCAAAAGATTTTTTTAAATATTTAACTACTAAGAATGCAGGAATGAAATAATAAAATTACTTATAATGATTGTGACAATTTCAGGGCGGCACCATGCTTAAGGTTTCATGTATCACATCTCATGCATGAATTAACTACGGTTATCAAATTACTGATTTATAGGATTAATTTTATGATCATGGTCTCCCGAACTCTGAACGTCTACTACAATTTAGTATCTAACTACATCGTTGATCGAGGATAGGCAGACTTAATGGGAGAGCATTTATATTTCATCATGTTTTGTAACCAATCTTGGTGTTCGTCTGGGTGTCAATCCTAAATACGAATCTAATCAAGTGATATGCAAGATAGATCAAGATCTTTGTATTATTTTGTCTATCTACCTTTTCGTTTCTCGAATCCAAGAATAGACAATATATTTATCTCTACAGTGATCAAGCATGAAATACTAAAACAAGAACATAAAAGTAATTTAAGTAATATCCAACATTAATTTTAAACAATCAATGTTAAACAATTAACTGTAGCTGCAGCCCCAGAACAAGGGTTTTTATCTACAAATGTCTAAGAAATAATTAAAAAAAAAGACCCCAAAAAGTATTGACGACTTTTTCCTATCTAGTATATTGTTCCTCTAAAGTATACTCTACCCTAATAATTATTCTCATGGGCTATTTATAGATATAGAAAACCCTAAATAAAATAACCGAATTCAAAAAAAATTGGGAAATAAAAACCAAAAGGAATTGGTTTCCTAGTTGTACGCGTGAAACTGCAACCGACAAAACAATTTTGTGCATCTCTTCATCTGCTGCCACGTGGAAATGAGGTACTAAATAAGCATTTGACTTCTTTGATTTCTGCCAAATGTTTGAATATATACATATAAATATTAATATAATATTCAATATAATCCATTAAGTTGTCTGCTTGATTTTCTTCTATAATCTTCCAACTTTAATTCGTTTTAGCTCCAAACTTCTCCAACTTAACACCAATTTACACCTACAACTAAAATACACTATGTAGCATATTCCATAAAATTCATTCTCAAAAAGGACAAATAAAAATAATAAATGTGAGGCAAATAATGAATAAAAATATGTACTTTTTGGCCTCCCAACAGGTGTCATTCTAGGCATCTTGATGTTTCTTCCAGGCTTATGGTATGTACTTATTCTTGTAGATTGACATTGTGGTGTTGCCTGAGTTGCCTTTAAATGTGTTGGTTGTTTGGTTTCCGTGTATTCTCACTGGTTGTGGATCCTATCTTACTTTTTCCTCTTTATTAGCTCGTTTTGCCTTAGTTTGCCCCTGCCTTGTTAGTTTCATCATGCTTCTTATTTCTATTTGATCTTTCTGAGCTTGGTCGGCCTATGATGTCTACTGGTACCCCGTGGTTGGTACTCATATTACACTTCTGCATCTTTTCTGATGCAACTCCTAATTATAGCCACTCTCAGTAGTTAGAGTTTTAAACTCTTGTGGTTGTCCCGAACATGGATTCTGGTGAGCTCCTGGTGTTTATAGAATTGATGTTGTTCTCCTTTTGTACTGAATTTCATTTTGTATTATGGATTAGTCAGTTCTTTATATATATTTATTGCTTTCTTTTTATAGTAGCTCCTGTTTATGTGACACCAGGTCCCGGGGATTTGTATCTTGTGTTAGTTTGTCTCTTGGTCACTTTTGGGCCTACTTTGTATATTTTGTATCGTATTGCAGACATATATGATACAACCCTTCTTTCAATATATATTTTTTATCTTTGTCTTTCCGCTTTATTTAGTTATGATCTTTATTATTTATGTCTTCTGTGTCTTGTGTCATGGGTTAGGCTTGTCCACTCGGTGGGTTGTAGTGGGCGCTATCATACCCCGACTTAGGATCGTGAAAAGTGGTATCAGAACTTTAGGTTCGCTAGTCTCACAGTACAGGAGAAAGTGTCTAGTAGAGTCTCGCGAATCGGTACAATTACATCCGTATCAATTCTTTGAGAGGCTATAAGGCACTCTTAGGAATACTTCATTATTTCTTGGTTCTTATCGTGGTTTGATGGTTGTACAAACATATAAACTTCAATTGTTTTACTCTTTCTGAAATGTCTAGGATGAGATTGACCGTGGGCGGGCATAGACGTCCATGTGGAGCCCCAGCTAAGGGTAAAGTTATAGGTCGACCTAAAGATAAGGACATGGCACCTGTCCGTAAGCCAGAGAGACAGGTTGAGAATGTTCTGCATCAGCCGGAGGGTGTCGGGCCAGCACAGCCTCCACTAGGATTCGTGGCCACGCCAGTAATTCAGGATACTTTGGTTAGGATCTTCAGCTTCATGGAGGGTATGTCTCAAGCTGCCATTATCCCTAGCACGTGAGCTGGACCGTAATTTAGAGATAAGGCTCAGACTTGAGCCTTGACAAGGGCACAGGGTGTTCAGGCTCCACAGGCGCATCATGAACCTGGTGCTCCTCGCAAAGTAGTTCAGCCGATGTTGACTCCTGCTCCATCTTTGGCTCCTAGGCCAGCTATGACACTTGAGGAGTAGAAGATGCTGGAGAGGTTTATTAGATTGCGTCCTCCTAGGTTCACCGGTGCTGCGGGTGAGGATGCCCTTGAGTTCTTAGTCACTTACTAGAAGTGGTTGCATAACCTCGGGTTAGTAGAGTCATATGGGGTGGATTACACTGCTTACGAGGTGGAGGGGCCAGCGAAACAGTGGTGGAGATCATATTTAGATTGTTGACCAGCCTGCACCATTGAGGGGATCCGTTGTGAAGCCTATGGAGGCAGCGACAAGAGGCCCCATCGTTAGGCTGGTTACACTAGGTGTTAGTCTTGCGGTAGAGGGTTCTAGGCCCGAGGGTATTGATAACGCTCAACTACACTTCATCTGATTCTAAGTGTAGGCGGTTTCTAACAAGTATAAACCCAACTAAATGTTGGGGTCGATCCCATAGGGAGTGATACGATAAAGAATTCGATTAAGAAGTAACATGGTGTTTTAATCGTTTGTAGATGTAGAAATTTCGCAACAATAAATTAAATCACAAAGTTTTAACAATCAATGTTAAATGGGGGGATTTGGGTGACCAAATTATGTCTACTAATACCGGAAGTAAGCAAATAAAGAAGGTTTATTGGGAGTGTAATAAAGTTAAATGCTAAATTCGCTTAATGGGTGATTACTAATTACTGAAAGTCGTTGAACCTCCGTGGGTAGGCTAGGTTTTGAGTGAAATAGCCATTTCTCAATCAACTAATGCGAATAAAATGAGTTCTTTCGAACATCAACATGCACAACACAATTAAACAACCATTACCTTATTCAATCCACTTTTTCAAGCTAGATTTGTAAGATTGCATTGAAACCCAATTTCTCAAGCTAGATTCGTAACAACACAATCGAAACAATTATCAACTAAGAAGTTGACTCTAAGAATTCTTTCTCAAGCAAGTAAAGAGTACTAAGCTAGAATAGCATTTGCAACTGCCATCGCTCAATTAAAACACAAACTATTGATTGAACCCATAGTCCAATCAACAATAAAATCAGTAACTAACAAAACCCATTAGCTAATTAGTGCATTTAACTACATAATCACACCCCCAAGAATGGGGGTTTTAGCCAAACATAGTATAGAACAAGAAATCTTTACCAACAAAGGTTTCCATAAGATTGGGCAACGATTCACAAGTCTCCAAATGCTCAAATTAAAGCTAAAAATCACACAATATCTAAATTCTTGTTCACAAATGTAAAAACAATGTTCTAGAATGTAAGAACTCAAAAACTCAGAAGTGAAAAATCGGGAACTTAAAAAACTCTTTTTCTCCTTTAAAAATTACATTTATACGTTCCCAGAAATTCAGCAGAGAGGGCACTGGGTGAAATAAGTTGGGCTCACCGAGCTGGTGGGCGATGCGTCGAGTGCTCCTATTCTCGCCTTTTTGGGGTGCCTTTTTAACATCTAATTCTGTAACATTAGGCAATCGATCGGCGCGTCGCCGAATGACTAGTCTGCTCGCCAAGTTGGTCTTTTCCATGCGCTGACACTCTGGAACTTTGGGCGAGCTGAAGGTCCACTCGATGAGTCACCGAGTGGCTTTGGCAAGTACCAACTTTGCTTTCCTTCAACTTTTTCATCTTTTTCACTCCTTTTTGCCTCGTAATGTCCTTGCCTCCCTCTTTTTATTTCACTACTGCAATTTTTAACATTAGTTATGAGCATAAAATTGGCATTGAGGACACTAATTCCTTGAATATTAAGCCCTAAATGAGTTGAAATCCCCGACTCATCAACACCCCCAACTTAAACTTTTGCTTTTCCTAAAGTAAAACACAAGATCAATCAGGTTAACAGGGATGTCTACAAATAGTGCTACTTGAGACTCAACATGAATGCACACGAGGTTTAATCTACCCAATCAATGTTCAATTGTACACTAAAAGTTTCAAAATGCGACTAGTCATCATAAAATAGAAGTCAAGCTCACAATGCTTACTTCAATTGCAAAATCAAGCTCAACAAGAGTATTCAAATAACTTCACACCAAGAAATGATTCCATTCCCACACAAAGCTAATCAAAATTTAAGAATTAAGGAATCAAAATCAACTCTCAGACTCTCAATTGGAAGCACATGCATGATTCTACTCATATGATTTTCCGTATTTTCCAATCAACATGTCATTCAGCTCACTCAAGATCACCAAAGTCTTTCAAGGGTTGTAACGGGACTGAGGGTAAAGGTATGATTATTTTATTTTAGTGACTTCTACCTTCATGAAGAATGGATTGCATTTCACTTTTTCTCCTTTTCTTTCCGTCTTTTGATTTTCTCAATCCACCCTAAGTACTTTCAAGTACAAAGATTCTTGTATGGCTTATTGGACACCCCTTTTCTTTCCATCATGCACTTCTTTTCAATCTTATTTTCTTTTGCTTTTCTTTATTTTTTTTATATGAAGGGGTTCCATCTTTTTCAACACGATTTTCTTCTTTTTCAAGAGTGAATTTTCACAAAGTTCTTGCTCATCTTCTCTGCTCAATTTTCACCACACCCCCAACTTAGGCTTTTGGCCTAAGTTGTCTATTCAATCGAACCAAAAGTTCATGATGGTTTTAGGTGTGGAGAAAAAAGGCTAAATGGGTTTATGTTTCATCCAAAGAAAAGGGTAAGCTCAAATAGTGCAAATCTAGGTTCACACTCTCACAAGGTGGTCAACAAGAGGTATAATAGCAATTTGGTTAACTCTCAACTTTTTTTGCCTAAGATCATTTCTTTCATTCACCAACGTTAGTCAATTGGACAAACGCGGCAAGTTCTAGGTATCATGGAGCACATATTTCAAGAAAATCTCACCATACAAGGCATTCAACACAATCATCGATCATGACTCTAAAAATTGAGCTTGCGTGCAACTATCATCTCAAGATTCACTTCAACAATCGACTAGTCACAATGAGATGTTAAGATCTCACACATACTTAGTCAACTCAAATTTGCCTCATTGGACTTGCACAAACATATCGTTCAATCAAGAGCACTATTCAAGTCATCGGTATTGATCGCAACCGATACTCAAATATGTAAGAGAACAACCTCAATCATCACATATTAAGAAATCAGGGAATGGAAAAATGGGATAAAAAACCAACATTCAATTTTGGACATAACCAAAAGTAGCAAAACAATCATCCAAAATAGAAGACAATCATTCAAAACAGAATAAATACAACCCAAGGGGATAGCCCCCCTTCCCAAACAAAACTAAACAGTGTCTTCAATGCAAAAGTAATGTAAAAGTCTAGAAAAAAAAATAGGGAAAGAGTCAAGATCCCTCTGTCAGGCTAAGCCTGAGGTGACCGCTATCTCTATCGGGGCATCAGTGCCCGGCTCTCCTCTAGCGGTAGGATGTGCTCCACTGGATCCGATCATCAAGTTATCCTGAAATGAGGCCTCCGTCACCACCTGCACCATCACACCCTCCAGGTCCTCCAACTCATCATAAACTGCCGCATCCTGGGTCCCAATCTCCTTCTCATCTGTCTCAGAAGTGTCCAACTCATAAACCTCATCAGCTAAAATAACATCTCTGGTCACAGGGGCAAGAGGGATCTAAGAAATAGCTGGCATCTATGAACTCGAAACTTTGGGAAGGTCCACAGTGCCGAAGAACATAGATAAATCGGTGGATTTGAGATAATCCATATCATGCCTCAATCCTGCAACATCGGCCCTCAAGGCCGTAACATCATCGGACTGGCGACCTCCCTGCTCACATGCCTCAACTTGCATAGTGAGGGAGTCCAAGGCTAGGCCATGTGCAATAATCAACTCCCGGTGCTCTCGCACCTCATCTTAGATAGAGGCAAGGGCAGCAGCAATGGCCTGCTTAATCAATCCTGGGATAATCGCTTCAACTCAGGAAGCATGTACATTAGCCGACTTGGCTAGATGACACATTATATATAGAATTACCTTTATCAACGGGGGTCAGAGAGTAGCAGCAGAAACAACAGAAGTAGTAGGGGTAGAAGATCTAGGTGTACCTTAAGGCTCACTTGCCTAAGTGGATGGAGTAGTGTCTGCCTTCAACGTATCTACATCAAAAGCTGGGGATATGTCCACCGACGTTGCTCTCCTCGCTCAGCCTCATCCCTTGTGTACTCATCCTCGATCCTCCGAATGTCTGTAGAGAAAATGGGAGTCACTTCCACATCTGACTTTGCCACAAAGGGAACTCTTGCTCGCCGACAACACTCTATGATAAGCACGGGGAATGGTAGCGATGTCTGGCTCTACATATCCCTCATGGCCATCTCCTGCTCAACAATTAATCTGAGATTCAGTCTATCCCGGTTGATGATAGATCCCAACAGAGCTGCCTTCGTGTTCCTGAGGATGGACTCATTGTGTGACGGCATAAGTGTGCTGCTAATAAAACCAAACCACTACGTCGATGCTAATTCAGGTCCTTCTTCTCAATCTTGACCCCTGGCTCAATCAATGGCGGTGTAATGTCAGAAATCAACGGAGCCAACCATCCCTTAAGGTCATCAAGTGTCTTCTTCTGAATCTTGTCCACCAACAAATGAACTACCTGAACTGTGCACCCCAACACTTTATTAATTTCCGTGCAGCTGAACTTCACTTTCGCACCATGCACTACAACATGATCAATCGGTGAAAATGGGATTAGCTTCCCGTATTCCTTGTAAAACTCTCGGACCCAAGAAGGTATATAAAGGCCCCGGGGCCTTGTAAATCTCTCAAATTTATGGAAGCAAATTGTCTCCCACACAAAAGGGTACCTGTCAACCACCTCATCAGTATAGAACCTCTGCTCTTCTAGAATTATACACAACCCAAAATACTTTAATCTATTAATCCAACGAGGCAAAAGTTCCTGTATCGAGGGCACTTGTGGTGCCTGCTCGACTGCTTTTTTTTTAGGTGAAGGAGGAGTCGGGAGTACTGGAAGTCCCGCTGGATCATTTAGTGCCTTGGAGCGCAACTCAGCCCATCTCCTCTTGAGGAGTTGATCATCTTCAAGCTTGGACTCGTAGACCCAGAATTTTCCTCTCGTTCAGACCAGAGGTGGTGAGGTGGGTAGAGTCGATACCCATGTTGTCGGCGATGGAACTGCTTGAACTTGGCTCCGTAAGTTTTTTCCGTTTATCTGTACCTTTTCCCCCTGTCGGAGGATGTTTTGCTCATGTTGACCTTTGAGGGGCAACCCCCGTCGCAATTACCACCACATTGGCTGTTTTCCGAGGTGGTTGATTTCTTCCAAGTACCTTGGATCTAGCCATATCTGCAATAGAACACAAATAGAACAAACGCAGTTGCAGTAGGTTATTGAAAAATCAAACTTAAACAAAATTTTGCAGAAAAACTCATTGATCAACTAGTCGAGATGCCGAGCTAATTCGGCGAGCCTTAGAGGGCTTGCCAAAAGTTACAGAGCAAAAAACATGAAAATTCAGCACAACTCAATGATATTCATATCAGTTTGGCTAGACATCGAATTTGATCGGTGAGCTAAAAGTAGCTCACCGAATTTTACAGAATGAATTTCAACAAACGAAGCTACAAAAAGGCGATGATAAGGACATTCAGCAAGTCGCCGAATAAATTCAGTGAGCTTAGGCGTATTGCCAAATGTTACAGAGTCTAACAACTAAATTTAAGGCAAAATGGCTACGTATGGAGTTAGTTGGCGAACCCTCGAGTCAGTTGGCTAGCTCGACTAAGCCCACTGACAGGCCTCTCGTGCTAGATTTCAAACTCGACACCAAATTTTCAACAAACAGTCTACGACAACCAAATCAAAGCCCTATTCTATTCAATTAAAGCCCAGCCCATATCATTACTAACCCCGCGGTACTCAGACTTCCCCCTATTTGTCTAGAATCGACCAAACAATGCCTTTTGTCCTTAAAAATGACGTCACCCACTCTATCATTGGGAAATTTTAGTTGATCAGTGCAATTCGGGTTACTAGACTTCACCCACACTAAAACCACAATGCATAACCACCATTTAAACAATTTAATCACAAAAATCACATAAAAATTGGTTAAAAAGAATATCAGACAAGCTTGACTTAAAATTAGATTCCAACGATAAATTTAGCACAAAGTCAAGGCAAGAAACCGAACAACATATTATTCACATGCATGCTTAACAAAATTTACAATGCAAAACAACTTCGGAGAACTAACCTTAATCGAAGTCACAAGAATTCGAGAAAGCGAGGAAGTAGGAATGGATGACACTTCGGATATTGACCACACGAGGACACCCACAAGAATTATACTAAAAATCTATATTCTAGAGTTTTATTTAGAGAGCACAGGAGTCAAAAAGTAAAAACTAATGAAAGGTTTTGAATTTAAAATGGTTTAAAGCCCTATCACCATTCAGTTCGCGCCTAGATCGGCGATGGGTACTTATGCCGCCGATCCACTCAGCTCCTCACCGAGTGGGCATTGGATCCTCGCCGAGTGGGCCTTGGCTCGCCAAAATTGTCAAAACCCCAGCAAATCCATTTGTCCAAAGGGTGAGTTGGATTGGGCTCGCCGAATCATTCGGCGCATCGCCGACTGAGTTCTGAGCTCACCTATTTGCCTTTTTCTCCCAAAATCTGAATTTCAACCTGCACATCCATCAATGGTTATTAAAATGACAAAAAGTAAACTTTGGGTTGCCTATCCAAGAACTGTCTTATTTAACGTCGTGACATAACCAAGACACGCTTTCAAGCTTCCTTCTTTGGGTTAACCATGGAAACATTCGGTAAACCTCCTTTTGGCCTTGGATTCAAATGAGTTGAGATTTGACCCATATGTGTTTCCAGCTGCTTAATAAACACCGAATGTGAAGTAACTGTTCTGGTTAGAGAAGAGACGTCATATTTCATTTCCTTTAGTACCTTGTCCGATCCTTCAACTTTGTTAAAAATACGAGCAATCATATCTTCGTTGCAGAAATTCTTAGGATCAACCCTTAGCTCTTTTGCCTTTTGACGCTCATGGGGAGGCACATATTGTTCTTTGTCGTCGTCCCGCTCCCTCCAATTCATACCATGGTCACGCCATTCCCTATCATGGTGTCTACATACATCATCGTGATCCCTGTTCCAACCTTGATTTCCACCTGACCTTGGATAGTTCAGACGAGAACCTCCTTCCTGGTTGGCCAAGAAATGCACTTCTTCATCGTACAGGGTCTTAAAGTGTGCTTCATCAGGATTTACTCCACTAATTCCGACCGCATTCACACCTTTAGAACTACTTCCCATGACATGCTTTGACAATAAGTCCATTTGGGTCATCATTTTGGCCATGTTTTCATCTCTCTCTTGGTTCATTTCCAATTGTTCCTTTGTCATCCCAAAGTTCAACGGAGACACCTGATCTTCTCTAGTGTACCAAGCGCGATTAATTTTCATCATGTCATCAAGAAGGTAGATGCCATGTCAAATGGTTGTTGCATGTTTCCTCCATGAATGAGTTGGTCTTCCACACCTTTGTTGACTGAGTCGAGGCTCTGGTAAACGTATTGCAGCAACACATTGTTCGGTAGTCCATGAGTTAGACATTGGAGTAGCATGATTTAGAACCTCAACCATGTCTCGTGAATAGGTTCGCCATCTACTCGCTTGAAGTTTTGAATATTATCCCTCAACTTCACCATCTTCGAGGGAGGGAAAAAGCTTACATAAAACGCATCAGTGAGCTCATCCCAAGAAGTGATTGATTCCCTTGGTAAATCGGCCAACCACTTTGTTGCCTCCCCCAACAGAGAAAAGGGAAACAAACGAAGCTTGACTAACTCCTTAGTGATGTTCTTGAAAGAAAACGGCCCACACACATCAATAATGTTTCGGATTTGGTAATGAGGGTCCTCATGAGAAAGTTCTTCAAAGAGACCCTTCATTTGCAACAACTGCAACATAGTGCTGGTCACGTGGAACATCGAATTGCCCACCGTTGGAGGCAATCGGATAGCACCCGCACTTCCCAACTTATCCTCATTGACATCATGAAAATTTCCGATTGCATCATTGTTCCCAGGTTGGTTGTGGTTAATCCCATTTACACTCATCTCTTCACCTGCTTAAGAGAATCCAACAAAGAACACAAATAAGATAATTCAACTACAACAAAATCAGTTCATAATTAAACTTCAATAAACGAATTCTAAACACCAATCCCCGGTAGCGGCGCCATTTTTGATAACACTCAACTACACTTCATTCAATTCTGAGTGTAGGCGGTCTCTAATAAGTATAAACCCAACTGAGAGTTGGGGTCGATCCCACAGGGAGTGATACCATAAAGAATTTGATTAAGAAGTAAAATGGTGTTCTAATCGTTTGTAGATGTAGAAATTTCGCAACAATAAATTAAATAACAAAAGTTTTGACAATCAATGTTAAATGTAGGGTTTTTGGGTAACCAAATTACGACTACTTACACCGGAAGTAAGCAAATAGAGAAGGTTTCTTGGGAGTGTGATAAAGTTAAATGCTAATTTCGCTTAATAGGTGATTACTAATTACTCAAAGTCGTTGAACCTCGGTGCGTAGGCTAGGTTTTGGGTGCAATAGCCATTTCTCAATCAACTACTGTGAATCAAGTGAGTTATTTCAAACCTCAACATGCACAATACAATTAAACAACCCATTAACTTAATCAATCAACTTTTTCAAGCTAGATTTGTAAGATTACATTCAAACCCACTTTCTCAAGCTAGATTCGTAACAACACAATCAAAACAATTTCCAACTAACAATTCGACTCTAATACTTCTTTCTCAAGCAATTAAAGAGTACTAAGCTAGAATAGCATTTGCAATTACCATCCCTCAATTAAAACACAAACTATTAATTGAACCCACGTCAAACCAACAATAAAATCAGTAACTAACAACACCCATTAGCTAATTAGTGCTTTTATCTACATAATCACACCCACCAAGAATGGGGTTTTTAGTCAAAGATAGTAAGGAACAATAAATCGTTAACAACAAAGTTTTCCATCAGAATGGCAACGATTCACAAGTTTCCAAATGCTCAAATTAAAGCTAAAAATCACACAATCTCTAAATACATGCTCACAAATGTAAAAAAAATGTTCTAGAATGTAAGAACTCAAAAACCCAGAAGTGAAAAATGGGGAACTTAAAAAAAAAAATCTTCTTTTTAAAATTGCATTTATACGTTCCCAAAAATTCAGCACCGCGGGCACTAGGCAAAATAAGTCGGGCTCACCGAGCTGGTCAACGATATTCCACGTGCTCCTATTGATAACGCTCAACACACTTCATATGATACTAAGTGTAGGCGGTCACTAACAATTATAAACCCAACTGAGAGTTGGGGTCGATCCCACTAGGAGTGATACCATAAAGAATTTGATTAAGAAGTAAAATGGTGATCTAATCGATTGTAGATGTATAAATTTTGAAATAATAAATTAAATCACAAAGTTTTGACAATCAATGTCAAATGGGGGATTTGGGTAACCAAATTACGACTACTAACATCGGAAGTAAGCAAATAGAGAAGGTTTCTTGGGAGTGTGATAAAGTTAAATGCTAAATTCACTTAATGGGTGATTACTAATTACTCAAAGTCATTGAACCTTGGTGGGTAGGCAAAGTTTTGGGTGAAATAGTCATTTCTCAATCAACTACTGCGAATCAAGTTAGTTCTTTCGAACCTCAACATGCACAACACAATTAAAAACCCATTACTTTAATCTATCCACTTTTTCAAGCTAGATTTGTAAGAGTACATTCAAACACACTTTCTCTAGCTAGATTCTTAATAACACAATCAAAACAATTATCAACTAACAATTCGACTCTAACACTTCTTTCTCAAGAAAGTAAAGAGTACTAAGCTAAAATAGCATTTCCAACTACCATCCCTTAATTAAAACATAAACTATTAATTGAACCCACGTAAAAAATCAACAATAAAATCAGTAACTAACAACACCCATTAGCTAATTAGTGCATTTAACTACATAATCACACCCCCAAGAATGGGGATTTTAGCCAAACATAGAAATAAACAAGAAATCAATACCAACGAAGTTTTCCATAAGATTTGGCAACGATTCTCAAGTCTCCAAATGCTCAAATTAAAGCTAAAAATCACACAATCTCTAAATCCTTGATCACAAATGTAAAAATAATGTTCTAGAATGTAAAAACTAAAAAACCCAGAAGTGAAAAAGGGGGAACTTAAAAAACTCTTTTTCTTCTTTTCAAAATTGCATTTATACTTTCCTAGAAATTCAGCACGTAGGGCACTCGGTGAAATAACTCTGGTTCGCAGAGCTGGTGGGTGATGCGCCGAGTGCTCCCATTCTCACCAAGTTGATGGGGCTTTTTAACATCTCATTCTGTAACATTAGGTGATCGAGATTGGCATCGCCGATCTCTTCGGCACGTTGCTGAATCACTAGTCTTCTCGCCAAGTTGGTCTTGTCCATGGGCAGGAACTCTGGAACTTTGAGCGAGCTGAAGGTCCACTCGGTGAGTCGCCGAGTGGCTTTGGTGAGTACCAGCTTTGCTTTCCTTTAACTTTTTCAGCTGCTTCGCTTCTTTTTGCCTCGTAATGTCCTTCCCTTGCTCTGTTGCCTTCATTAGTGTAAATTAATATTTAACATCAGTTATGAGCATAAAATAGGAATTAAAGATACTAATTTCTTGAATAGTAAGCCCTAAATAAGTCGAAATCCCCGACTCATCAGATATCCATGGCAGTATCAGATTAGTAGGCCGGTTTAGTAAGCCTTAAAAATTATATAGGGTAGCATAGTTTGTGCTATTGGTCAGATAGTTTAGACTTGTCGGGGTTCAAAGTTAGGGTATTCAAGCAATGGTTGCCGGTTTGGTTCAACTGAGTCGTTTAGACGTGCAGTTCTGGTAGAGGTTTCTAGAAGTGTGGGGTGGGGGCTCACTTTGCCTGCGAGTGTCCCCTATCACTCCTCGAAGGAGGCATTATCAAACAGGTCCACATGGTTAGCAGGGTCAGGCCCCCAAGACTCTAGTTCAAGGTTCTATGGGTGGTCCCCAAGGTATTAGAGGTGGTCCTAAGGCAGGCAGATCAGGTGGTCGAGGTGGACGTGGTCAGATGTATGATTTTACGGGAACTCTAGAGGCAGATACATCGAATGTTGTTATCACAAGTACAATCTTTGTCTCCCATTAGCCTGCTTATGCTTTATTTTATATGGGGTCCACCTTTCTGTATGTTTCTGCTTATTATGCTATGTGGTTGGGTTTGTCTTGTGAGCCTATGTCTATGCCTATGCGTGTAGCTGGCCCCATAGGTGATTCTTTGGTAGTGGATTAGGTTTATAGAGATTGTGTGGTAACCATCTTGGAGTATGATAGTTGGGTAGAACTTATTGTGTTTGACATGATAGAGTTTATCGTGATCCTAGGCATGGATTAGTTTTCTCCCTATCATATGGTCTTGGATTGTTTGTCTTAGACTATGACTTTGTGCATGTGTGGTATTTTCCCTCTTTTATGGACCGGGTCTTATAGTCATATGTCGAGGGGTGTGATCTAATTTCTGACGGCGTGGCGATTGGTATAGAAGGGGTGTTTATCTTACCTAGCTTATGTTCGTGATACAAGTGCCGACACTCCTCCTCTTGAGTTAGTTTATGTGGTTAGAGAGTTTGTGGCTGTGCTTCCGACCGATCTACCGGGTCTTTCTCTTGACTGTGTCACTGATTTGGGATTAATGATGAGCCGTGTACACAACAAGTGTCTATTTCACCTTACCTGATTGCTCCAGCCCAGTTGAGGGGGCTTAAGGAGCAGATCGATGACTTCTTGGGAAAGGGGTTCGTCACACTCAGTGTATCTCCTTGGGGTGCTTCTATCTTGTTTTGTAAAGAAGAAGGATGGTACGTTGCGTATGTGCATTGAATACATTCAGCTGAATAAGGTGACCATCAACAACAAGTATCCCATGACGTAAATTGATGATGTATTCGACCAGCATTAGGGTGCAACGGTGTTCTCTAAAATTGACTTGAGATCGGGCTACCACAAGTTGAGGATTACGTCGTTCAACATCCATAACACTACCATTAGGACTCGGTATTGCCATTATGTGTTCTTACTCGTGTCTTTTGGGTTGACTAATGCCGAAACAACATTTATGGAGTTGATGAACCGTGTTTTTAGACCTTATTTTGATTCTTGTGTTATAGTGTTCATCGACAACATCTTAGTTTACTCTAGAATTAGGGAGCAACATGAGCAGAATTTTAGGAATGTACTTCAAACCATGAGAGAGCACCGGTTGTATGCCAAATTCACTAAATGTGAGTTTTTGCTTGAGTATGTAGCATTATTGTGGCACTAGTGTCCAAGGATGGGATTATGGTGGATCCGGCGAAGATTGAGGAAGTTCGTGGTTGGGACAGGCCTATTTCTCCTACTGAGGTTCGTAGTTTCATTGGGTTAGCACAATACTACAGACAATTTAAGGAGTGGTTTTCTTCTATTGCAACACCCTTTACAGGATTGACTCAAAAAGATGTTCCCTTCCGGTGGTCAGATGAGTGTGAGGCGAGCTTTCTGAAGCTCAAGTCCTTGTTGACTTTAGCGCTGATTTTGACTCTTAATGTTGAGGGCTAGGGGTTTACGGTCTAATGCGATGCTTCCGGCTTGGGTCTAGGTTATGTGTTGATGCAGTAGGGTAGAGTTATTGCTTATACTTCTAGGAACTACACCACTCATGAATTGGAGTTGGCAGCGTTAGTCTTCGCGTTGAAAATTTTGTGGCACTATTTTTATGGAGTTCACTGTGAGGTCTTCACGGACCATCGTAGTGTTCGGTATATTTTTAGCCAAAGGCATTTTAATTTGATACAGTGTAGGTGGTTGGAGTTACTAAAGTACTATGATCTTTCTATCCTTTATCATCCGGGCAAGGCTAATGTGGTAGCAGATGCCGTGAGCAGAATGATACTAAGTATGGGAAGTTTTGTTTTTTTAGCCATGGAGGTGCGACCTATGGCTTTGTACATTCAGTCCTTAGCCAATAATATGGTTAGACTTGACATTTCTTAGCTAGGCAGTATTTTTGCTTGTGTTGAGGCTAGATCTTCCTTGATGGAGCAGGTTCGGGCACAACAGTTTTGATGATCCATAGTTAAGAGTAATTCGGGACAAGGTTCTTAGCGGTGAGGCTAGGATGGTGACCTTAGATCCGGAGGGCGTCTTGACGATTGAGGGTCGTATTTTTGTTCCTGGATTTGGGGAGTTAGTTGGGTCGATTCTTCAAGAGTCTTATTATTCCAGGTATTCTATTCATCCTGGTGCTGTGAAGATGTACCATGATCTGAGGCAGCATTATTGGTGGTGTGGGATAAAGAGGGACATTGCAAATTTAGTTGCTAGGTGCTTCAACTGTCAGCAGGTGAAGTACGAGCATTACAGACCAGGTGGTTTGACTCAGCGGCTACCATTTCCTCATAGTGAAAGTGGGAGCGTATAGCCATTGAATTTTTGGTAGGCTTACCACGTACTTTTTGGGGGTTTGATTCTATTTGGGTCATCGTTGATCGATTAACCAAGTCAGCTCACTTTCTACCGGTTTAGACTTTTTACACATTAGAGAGGTTGGCTCAGATCTACCTTAGAGAGATTGTCCATTTGCATAGGGTGCCAGTTTCTATCATTTCAGACTGTGTTACTCAATTCATTTCACATTTCTTGAGGTCTATTTAGAGGGAGTTGGGTACCGAGGTTGAGCTCAGCACAACTTTTCACCCTCAGACCGACGGCCAGTCTGGGAGGAGCATTCAGGGGTGACTTCTGTATAGCCCAAAGTAGGTAGAAGAGCTATGCAGATTGGAGGATGCGTCCTTTAGAATTCATTGTTTGTGATCGTGTATTCTTGAGGGTTTCACCCACGAAGGTCTTGATGAGGTTTGGAAGGAGGGGCAAGCTGAGCCCCCGGTTTATCGGTCCTTTTGAGATTCTAAGGCGGGTTGGAGAGCTGGCTTATGAGATAGCCTTAACTACAACTCTTTCCAGTGTTCATCTTGTGTTTCATGTCTATATGTTGAGGTGGTATGTTCCTGATGAGTCTCACGTACTTCAGTGGGAGTTGGTTCTGCTTTATGAGACTTTGAATTTTTAGGAGGAGCCTATGGCCATTCTTGACACACAGGTTAGGCAGTTCCGGTTTAAGGAGATCCCGTTGGTGAAGGTTCAGTGAAGGCACCATCCATTCGAGAATGCTACTTGGGAGACCGAGCTTTATATGTGGACCCGGTATCCTCATCTTTTTTAGCATGCAGGTATTTCCTCTATTTTACATTCACGAACGAAAGTCCTTCTAGTGGTATTTATCGTAAGGACCCTCTGGGTCATTTTTGTGTTTTTGTGTGCTTTTCGTATTTTTCCCCTTCCCATAGCTTCGGTATATCTTGTGGGTAGTGATTAGTTGGGTGGCACGCTCTCTAAGGTGTTCGATTGAGTTTGGTTCGAGTTTTTGTTTTTGGATGCTTTAAGCTTGGAAGAGTTGTCTTTTGTCAACATTTGGAGATTTTGATTTTTGATCAGAATTTTGTCAATTCCATCAGCTCTAGAAGGGCCATTTGGGTCTAGACTGATGACTGGTTTGGTTTTCGAGCTTTCGTATAGAGTTGGTGCGATTTACAATTTTCGCTTTTGAGTATTGCTAAAAATGGAACTTGGGGACAATTTTTTAGCAAACGTCCCCAAAATTGAATTCTTTCATCACGGATAGCTCTAGAAAACTGTGTTTTTTCCAGAACAACCTTTGATTGGATTCCCAAGGGTGTCGGGGTTAGTGTTTAGCTTTTTGGAGTTTTTTGTTTTGCTTGTTTGTTAAAGTTTTAAGTTTGGTAAACATTTCAACGGAACGAGCTCGGATGATTTTTTGGTTGATTCCGTTGAGTCTGAAATGTCGTTTCAAAGTGGTTTGCACTTTTGGTTTGCGTTGTTTTGACTCCGAATGGATTCTGAGGCCTTGTTCGAAGTTTTGAAAACTTAGGGCTTTTTCTGTTTTTGCTGGTGTTTTGCGCGATGGCTTAAGTGAACTCTTGATCGCTTAAGCGAACAAGAGCCCGCTTAAGCGAAGGAAATCAGAGGGGCAGGCGAAGGTTGCTTAAGCGACCCACCCTTGGTTTTTCCACTTAAGCGAAGGGCACCTCTTTAGGCAGGGTTCTCTTAAGCGAACAAATGTCCGCTTTCGCGAATATGACTGGGATTAAATTCCCAATTTTCAGTCTTTCTTACTCAAAAGAATCAATATCTTTAAAAGCTCGGTCTAAGGAAATTTGGCAAATTTCTTGGCAAATTTCTTCGCATATAAGGTAATTTTGTTTCCTTTCCCTCTTCTCAACAGTTTTATCCCTTCAATTTCGTATTTCAGGTTCATTTCTGACCTTAAATTCCTTGAATTCTAAACTTGAAAGTATTTTATTTTGGCCATTTGAGGTCCGGATTGAGTTCCATTTGCACCCATCTTTCGGGCATGTGATCCTTATCCCAATAAGGACAGTATGACAGTTTTCCTTTGGAATTTTTGTTACATTGATTTGTTGGCTGTTTGAAGCCCAATTTCCAGTATATTTTTTGTGTTAGTGATATAGGTGTCATTGGACTCTTATTAACTTTCTCATTGTGTTCTTGATAGCTTGGCAGCAATCTGAGGCTCTTCAGAAGGTAAAAGCACCAGAATTGTAGTTCGTGTGCAGTTTTCGCCCTTATGGTAGGTTATGGCTTCCTTTTCTTAGACTTGGCTTAAATTGATTAAGTATATTTGGGTAGTATCGTATGACATAGGTTTAAACCTTAGGTTTTTGGAGCTTTATTGATCCTTGGGTAGTTATGGCCATATGTTGTGTGGGTTAGTTTAAGTTTAGTCAGAGAGGCCTTAGTTTTGTCACGACCAAAAGTACACCCTAGATGTGACATGGCGTATAAGACCCCGAGAGGCCCTACAAAAGCCACATAGCATGCATAAATAGGATAATAGAATTAAAGAGTTTAAAAGGCAATTTATATCATATCAAGTTTGTTAAAAGCAAGCAGAAGTCTACATAGTCTCAAAGTCATCTATTGCATCAAGGGTGATTGGGACGTAACCCATGCATCACATACAATATCTGAAAGTAAAGACCAAAAGAATTAGAAGATTTGGTCCTCGGAACATTAGGATTCACCACTTCTCAAAACTACTAAAGTGATCTCTAGCCACGGTGGTGCGAAATAATAGCATTGGACCCTACATTTGGAGAAAATGTAGGCAAAAGTTTGTGTTAGTACCAGAATGTACCAAGTATGATAGCAATGCATAAAAGTTACCAAATCATGCTAAAAGGACTTTTCATGATATGCATAGACCAAGTTAAAACATAAGAGAAGAGATTAGACCATGTGACCACATGTAAGATACTTCTAGAACTAACCTTAGTTCATCATTATTATGGGAAGTTAGCCTTAATCGACATAAAAACCATGTGAGCTATAACATGGAGGTGTCTAACCAACACCAAAAAGGAGTGTCCTTACTTACCAAGGTAAGAACCATAACTTCTAGCTTAAGTGGAATCCACTAGCTAATGTCTATCTAATACAACCTTTGGTGGCACATAGTTTATGGGACACGGGTCTTACGACCTCCGTGGGAGGGACTCTAGCCCTGGAAGCTCTAGCAAGTCTTCACAAGCCCCATAACTAGCCGTCAACCTCTCCACAGGCCGTCTAGGCCTCTATGGGAGGGACTCATGCTAGGTAGGCCTCGGGGGACTTACTATGATGCCCTTCCCGGACCGTGGCCCCTTTCACAACCCGTCTAAGCTTGTGGAAGGTTCCATGGTCCAGTTTTGGCTTGTGAGTTTTCCCACTACCCTTATCTAGCCTTTGTCGAATCTGAGATGTTACAACGGGTAATCACCACTTGTCCACTCGATGCTAAGCATAATTCTCATGGAATAGTCATCAATTATATTCATTTTCTCTTTAAGGGACATGGGTAATCGCCGCTTGTCCTTTCATTATGAGACATGGGTAATCGCCGATTGTCTTATCATTAGAATAGCTCCTAATTCTTGATTGATAGTCTAGTTGAGAAAACCATTCAACTCTAAGAATCCTTTATGTGAGAAAACTCTGTCACATTCATGTATTGAGTAGTATGTCAAAAAACCTTTCAAACCAAAAACAACAATAATATTTATGCTTCACTCTCAAAGCAATCTTAAATCATTTTCATCAATTTCATAAAGAACATGCATATCTTCATAAACACATCTTTGATAGTTCTAAACCCACATTATATCATCATAGCTTAGGAAACATGCGTTAAGCATGGGTTCATGGGGATTCAACTTTTAAACATGGAATCATCTCAATTCATGAATAATAATTCATAAAACAATCAATTGGATCATTATTGAAAGGAACCATGAGATTGAAGAAAATCCTAATTTCAATTTAAGATTTCTAACTTGAAAATTGGAGAATTTAGGAACCCAATGGAGGAAAGAGCTCCGTAGGTGAACGCTATCATACCTTGATATCAAAAGCTTACAATCAATGGAGGATTTGGAGACTTGATCTTCAAACTCTACACTTCTTTTTCTTCCTTAGAGAGAGAAATATTTAGGGGGGATTACTTGACCAACTTTTGGGAATTCAGGAGAATTAATTGAATTGAGTGATTTGGGGGTTTAAAATAATAATATAAGGCTTAGGTTAGAGGGTAAAACGAGGTAGTATTAGGTAAAAACATTTAGGAAAAGACCCAAAATTCCCTTTAAAATATCTGCCTACCTCCATCGACAGTGGGGACCTACAGTCCGTGGGTCCACCGATGGATCATCCTGGTCGACTGTCGATGGGTTCAGAAACTTTTTTTCTGTGCCTTTGAACGACGAGACCCATGTACAGTCCGTCGGTCAACCTACGGTCTATACATGGCCATCGTAGGTCCCATTCTTGGCCCTCAAAATTTCACTAAGTCTATGACTCAATTACGAGATCTACCTACGACTCGTGCATTGAATGACTGACCGTATTGGAGAACCATAAACTAGTATTGGGACTAGACATTTTCAACTCATTTGGACTTACCACCTATGGACCCCACCTACGGTCCGTGGTTCCACCTAAGGACCGTCGGTTGTTCCATTAGAACTGGCACCAGATTTTAGAAACCTAAAAGTTTCCCTTCTTTTCGAATCTGAGGTGTTATAATATCTCCCCTTTGCAAACATTTATCCTCGAATGGGGTTTTAGACACAATAAGGAGGATAGGAACTAGACCTAGCAGCCCATCATGAATGCAATCACGTAAATGCACATATTCGAGGAGGAAACATCAACTCCAAGCTAAAGCATATTCAAAACATATTTTTATAAGGCCTATATGCAACTCATACTCAAATGCACATAAACATGAAGAATCAATCAAGCTAACACATTTTTCTCAAAAATGAACTTTTTTTCTCAAAAATGAACTTTTTTTCATGAACATGCATAAATGAGGAATCATGGGAGTATCTAAGACACATGACAAAAAGAAGAGTAAGCCATGAGTAACTGAATACCTCAAGCTAGATTTGGGAGGAAGGGAAAGAGATGAGGATAACGGGATATCATATCGGCCTCGGCCTCCCAAGTTGCACCATCAACTAATCGATTCCTCCAAAGAACCTTCGCCGAAGAAATTTCTTTGTTTCTCAACTTTTGAATTTGCCGGTTAAAGATCTCAACAGGAACTTCTTCATAAGAAAGGCTATCCTTTATTCCAAGACTCCCCAATGGTACTATAGATGTCGGATCACCAACACATTTCTTCAACAAGGAGACATGGAAAATTGGATGTACCCATTCCATGTAATTGGGAAATTCAAGTTCATTAGGAACTTTTCTAATACGCCTCAAAATCTGATATGGGCCCACATAACGGGGACTAAGCTTCCCTTTCTTTCAAAATCTCATTACACCCTTCGTGGGTAAAATTTTCAAGTAGACCCAATCATTCACATCGAACTCAAGATATATTCTTCTAACATCGGCATAGGACTTTTGTTGACTTTGAGCAGTTTTCTACCTTTCTCTAATAAGCCGAACTTTCTCCATATCCTCATTTACCAACTCGAGACCCATCAAAGCAACTTCACCCACTTCAACCAACCTATAGGAGATCTACACCTGCCATATAGAGCCTCAAATGGAGCTATACCAATACTCGAGTGATAACTATTATTATACGCAAATTCAATCAAGGGAGAATGATCATCCCAATACCCCTTGAAGTCAATTACACAAGCTCTCAACATATCTTTAAAAGTTGGGATAGTACGCTCTGATTGCCCATCGTTTTACGGATGAAAGGTCGAACTAAGCTTAAAACGAGTACCAAGCCCCTTTTGGAAGGATTTCCAAAACTGAGAAGTGAGTTGCGTACCAAGGTCGATGATAATGGACAAGGGAACTCCATGCAACCTAACCATTTATCTCAAGTACAACTTAGCATAGTCCTCCACGAAATAAAAAACCTTGAAGGGAAAGAAATGAGCTAATTTCGGCATTCGATCCACTTTAACCCAAATCGAGTCATACTGCCGTCGGGTGCGGGGTAACACAACAATAAAGTCCATATTAAGGTCTTCCCACTTCTAAGAAGGTATACAAATTTCTTGGGACAAACCTCCCTATTTTTGATGCTCAACTTTCACTTGTTGACAATTAGGACACTTAGCCACAAATTTCGCAATTTCCTTATTCATCCAATTCCACCAATAGACCTCCCGTAAATCACGGTACATCTTTGTAGCTCCAGGGTGAATGGATTATCGAGAACTATGGGCTACTGATAATATATGCTCTCTCAAGTCATCTACATTAGGATCAGATAAGCGACAATGATATCGAAGTACTCCATCTCCCCTCTTTGGGAGAAAGCCTCAATGGACTTTTTAAGCACCGCTTCCTTCAATTAAACCAATGTCGGATCAAGACCTTGCTTGGCTTTTACTTCAGACACAAAGGATGACTCACAACCATTATGGACCATAACACCACCTTTACTAGAGTTAACCAACAGAACACCCCTTCGGGACAATCTATGTACATCTCGAACAAACTCTTTCTTACAATCCTCTACATGGGCAACACTACCCATTGATAATTAACTAAGAGCATCTGGCACCACATTTGCTTAGCCGGGGTGATAGAGAACACTCATATCATAATTTTTTAGTAACTCAAGCCACCTTCTTTGGCGAATATTTAGATCCTTCTGTTTAAAAACATTGCAAACTTTTGTGGTCTGTAAAAACATCGACGTGAACACCATATAAGTAATGCCTCCAAATCATCAAACCAAACACAACTGCCGCTAGTTCTAAGTCATTGGCAGGATATTTCTTTTCATGCACCTTAAGTTACCTTGAGGCATATGCAATGACTTTCCCATTCTACATAGGGACACATCCTAACCCAATTCTTGAAGCATCACAATAAAAAGCAAACCCATTGGTTCCTTCCGGTAATGTCAACAACGGAGCGGAAGTAAGTCTATCCTTCAATTCTTGAAAACTCTTTTCACATGCTTCCGACCATGAGAATTTGCCTTTCTTTTGGGTCAATGGAGAGGCAATCAGAGAAAACCCTTCCACAAACCTTCTATAGTAACCTGCTAAACCCAAGAAGCTTCGAATATCCGAAAGGGATAGAGGTCAAGGCCAACTCTTAACCACATCCGTCTTCTTAGGATCTACCTCAATACCCTTCCCAGAAATAATGTGACAAAGAAAAGACATGAACCGTAACCAAAATTCTCATTTTCTAAACTTTGCAAAGAGTTATTGGTCCTTCAGGATTTGCAACACAATCCTCAAATGATCGGTATGTTCATTTTTACTCCTTGAGTAGATCAAGTTTTTATTAATAACACAATCACAAACATATTGGGGTATTACCTAAACAACCTATTCATTAAATCCATAAAAGTAGTCGGAGCATTAGTCAACCCAAAGGACATCACCAAAAACTAGAAAGTTCAAAAATCCATTTTCGAAATATAAGCTTTTTTCACCCTCAATTGGTGATAACCTGACAAGAGGTCAATCTTAGACAATTATCTTGCTCCTTGTAGTTGGCCAAACAAATTGTCTATCCTTGGGAGAGGATACTTATTCTTAATGGTAACCTTGTTCAATTTTCAATAGTCAATACACATACAGAGTGAACCATATTTCTTTCGAACAAACAAAACTGGAGCACCCCATGGAGAGATACTCGATCGGATGAAACCCTTATCTAAAAAATCTTTAAATTTCTCTTTCAATTCCTTATGTTTTGCCGGAGCCATTCGGTAAGGAGGAATAAAGATAGGCTGCATATCTGGGAAAAGGTCGATACCGAAGCCTATTTCCCTTTCGGGAGGAATACCGGGTAGATCATCACAAAACACCTCTAAAGAGTTATTTACAACGGGGACGGACTCAAGAGTAGGGGTTTTGGAATCCATATCCCTCACCCTAACTAGATGGTATAGGCAATCCTTAGAAATCAACTTTCTAACTTTAAGACAACAAACATACCGACCTTTCAGCATAGAATTTCCCCTTTCCCACTCTAGGATAGGCTTATTTGGAAACTGAAAGTTGACCACTCGGGTTATAGAATCAATATAAGCATAACAACAATGCAACAATTCCATACCAAGAATCACATCAAGATCTAGCATATCAAGCTCTTCAAGATCAACATGAGTGACTTTATAGGATTAGGAGACGAGACAATTTCTTTCGACTCTCTTAGCCACAATAGATTCACCGATAGGAGTAGCGACATAAAAATGGTCTCACAACACATCCTTAAGAATATCAAACCTCATAGCCACATATGGCGTCACAAAAGACAATGTAGCACCGGTATCAAGCAAAGCAGAAACAATAAGATGAAAGACTTTCAACATACCGGTAACCACATCGGGAGAACCTTCTTGCTCATGACGAGTCTGGAGTGCATAATACCTATTTTTCTTCCGACTCCCACTAGCATCAGATGAAGCCTTAGGTTGAGCCTATCGATAATTATCTCTTTATTTCTTAGAAACTGAGAGACAATCCCTTATCTTGTGATCCGCCTTTCCACAACCAAAACATGCATTGGAACCGGCTTGACATCTACCCTCATGCTTCCTTCCATACTTAGCACAAGTAGACAATGAAGAATCACTACCATTTCCTCCTTGAGGCTTAGGTTTAGACACCCTATCTTTTTTGAACTTCGAAGGATCATTTAAGGAGCCTTGACCAGAAAACCTTTGTCGGAACTTAGAATCGCCATATCTATCGTACCTTGAATGTGAAAACTCACCATCACCGGTCCTTGCCTTCTTTGTCTCCCTAGATCTTTCTTTCAGTTTATCTTCTTTTATTTGTTAAGCATGCACCATTAGAGGTTAAATGTCCATATTATTGATGAGCAATATGGTATGACATTCCTTGACTACCATTTAAGACACTCCCGACACGAACTTACTCATCCTTTCCATAGGATCGGCAATCATAGTAGGAGCATACTTAAACAATTGTGTGAACTTCAAAGTATATTCTTTCATACACATACTTCCTTGACGAAGGTTGATGAACTCAAGTAACTTTGCCTCCCTCATCTCAAGGGAAAATAACCTATCAAGGAAAGCAACCTTAAACTTTTTCCAATCGAGAGGACCCACATCAACCGCCCTCCCTTCCTTCCACTGGTTGAACCAAACTTGAGCAACAACCTTAAGTTGGTAAGCGGCCACTTTTGCCTTTCCCACCGGCATTACTCCCCTGATCATCAATACCTTAACCACTTCATTAATAAACTCTTGACGATTTTCCTCAACCTTGGAACCATGAAACTTCGGAGGCTTCATTCTAGTGAAATCCCTCACTCTAGATACCGTTGTACCAATATTTGGGTTCACAGGGACCAAAACCTCCCTATTGGATTGAGCCGTCATAGCTTGGGCCAGTACCTGAAAAGCAGCCTTAAATTCCACATTAGTCACTTGCTCGGTTAAAGGGTCGACCAAAACTTGAGGAGCTTGAGGAGGAGCTTCTGGTTCCATAATCTCATTGACATTCCTCCTAATGTATGCTCTTCGAGGGGTAGTATCCTGAAAAGCATCAGATTAGGATTAGGAGAAAGGACATATAGAGTTACACTCTATCGCACAACTTATTGTAATGAAAGAAGTGGAGTTTCCTAATCATCTTATAACTTTTTATTCATAAATGTGGCGCGCTTCAAACTCATTAAAAAGACTCTACTCGACGTGGCTTATGAGACATCCTATGTCCTTTCTAAACCTTATTCTTTGAATACCAAGTTATCACAACCCAAAGTGTTCCCTATATATGAAATGACGTATAAGACCCTAAGAGGCCCTACATAGGCCACTTAGTATGAATAAACAAGATAATAGAACTAAAGAGTTTAAAATGTAGTTTACATCATAATGAGTTTGTTAAAAGTAAGCGGAAGTCTTCATAGTCTAAAAGTCATCTATTAATCAAGAGTGATAGGGATGTAACCCACGCATCATATACAATATCTGGATGTAAAGACAAAGAAATAAAAGGTTTGGTCCTCAGAACATGAGGACTTACCACTTCTCAAAACTACAAAAGTGATCTGTAGCCACGGGGGTGTGGAATCCGAGCATTGGACCCTACATCTGGAGAAAATGTAGGCAAGATAAGCGTTAGCACAAGAATATATAAGTATGATAGCAATGCATAAAAGTTGCCAAATCATGGTAAAAGGTGTTTAAATGATATTTAAAGACCAAGTTAAAACATAAGAGAAGAGATTAGAAACATAATAATGGTTATGGTCAATGCAAGTAAAAATCATCTTTGAACATATGTGAGATACTTCTAGAAGTAACCTTAGTTCATCATTATTTTGGGAAGTTAGCCTTAACAAACATAAAGACCATGTGAGTTATATCATGGAATCTGGTGTCTACCCCACACTGAAAAGGGGTGTCCTTACTTGCCAAGGTAAGAACCATAACTTCTAGATTAAGTTGATCCACTAGGTAATGTCTGTCTAAGACAATTTATGGTGGCATATAGTTTATGGGACACGGGTAATTTCCACTTGTCCACTCGGTGCTACGAATAATTCCCATGGAATAATAATCGCTCATATTCATTTTATCTTTAAGGGACACGGGTAATGGCCGCTTATCCTTTCATTATGAGACATGGGTAATCGTCGCTCGTCTTATCATTAGAATAGCTGCTAATTCTTAATCCATAGTATAGTTGATAAAACCTTTCAACTCTAAGAATCTTTTATGTGAGAAAACCTTTTCACATTTAAGTATTGATTAGTATGTGAGAAATTCCTTCACAACAACAACACAACATTTATGCTTCAGTCTCACAGCAATCGTAAACCATTTTCATAAATTTGATAAAGAAAATGCATATCTTCATAAACTCATTTTTTATAGATCAAAACCCACATTATATCATCATATCTTAGAAAACTTGGGTTAAGCATGGTTTCATGGGGATTTAACTTAAAAACATGGAATTATCTCAATTCATGCATAATAATTCATAAAACAATCAATTGGATCAACATTAAAAGGAACCCATGAGATGGAAGAAAACCCGAACTTCAATTTGAGATTTCTAACTTGAAAATTGAAGAATTTACGAACCCTATGAAGGAAAGAGCTCCATAGGTGAACACTATCATACCTTGATGCAAAAATCTTGCAATCAATTGGAGACTTGATCTGGAAATACTAGTCTTCTTCTTCTTCCTTAGAGAGAGAAATATTCAGAGGGGATGACTTGACCAACTTTTGGGAATTTAGGAGAATGAATTGAATTGAGTGATTTGGGGGTTTAAAATCATTATCTAGGGCTTAGGGTAGAGGGTAAAATGACATAGTATTGGGTAAAAACATTTAGGAAAAGACCCAAAAGCCCCTTTAAAATAACTACCGACCTCCATCGACGGTGGGGACCTAGGGTATGTGGGTCCACCTACTGACCGTCCTAGTCGACTGTCGGTGGCTTCACAAACTCTTTTTCTGGGCTTTCGAATGACGGGACCCATGTACAGTCTGTCGGTCAACCTATGATCCGTACATGGCCATCGTAGGTCCCATTTTTAGCCCTAAAAATTTCATGAAGTCTATGAATCAAATGCGAGACCTACCTATGACTCGTGCATTGGATGACGGACCATCCCGGTGAATCGTAAACTGTCATGACCCAGGGGTGCCCCCTAGATGTAACATGGGGTATAGAACTCCGAGAGATCCCACACAAGCCACTTAGCATTCATAACATAAGAAATAGAACAAAAGAAGTAAAGACAACCTTTCAAGTCCAATGTTTTATGAAGGTAAAGCGGAAGTCTAAAACACTTGTCTCAATAGGCATCTAGTACAATAGAATGAAATTGGGCCTAGCCCATACATCATGTCCAAAACTAGAAATAAGAAAGAAAACCGGAACAATGAAAATCCATCCTCGAAGAATCAGGAATCACCAAAGCTCGCGAACCTCAAAATTAACCACTAGCCACGGAACTGAGAAACCTGACTCTCGGACCCTACATTTAGGGAAATGTAGGCAAGAGTATGCGTTAGTACAAAACAATGTACCATGTATGATAGCTATGCATAAAACATTTAAATCATGCTAAAATAGGACATTTCATGACATGAAATTTACCAAGCTAAAACATGATATAAAAGGCTTAGAAAATATAAGTCATAAAACATGGTCAATGCAAGCTAACATCATTCAAATCTTTAAAACACATGTGGCATACTTCTTGAAGTAACCTTAGTTCATTATTAATGTGGGAAGTAGCCTTAACTGACATAGAGACCATGTGAGCTATAACATGATCCCCCGGTGTCTCCCACACCGAAAAGGGTTATCCTACTAGCCAAGGTAAGGACCATGAACTTCTATCTTAGGTGGATCCACTATCTAATGTCTATCTAGGCAATCTTCGTATGGGGACACATAGGTAAGGGAGAAGGAGATTGCTTCTAGAAACCCGACCTCTGCTAACGAGAGAGCTTCCATCTCAATATCCCATCGGTGCTAAGCATAAATCCCACAGAATAGTAATTTCTTACTTGTTCTTATTATTCATGGAAGGGTACGTCATCTTGCCAATCCAAGCTAAGTTATTATCCATGGAAAGGTATCATTCAATAACCAATCCGAGCTATGTTTCATTAGGATAACTCTTAATCATTGATTCAATTAGGTGAGAAAAGCTTTCAACCTTAGAATCCTTACTATGTGAGAAAACCTTTCACAATCCTACTTTTAGGTGTATATGAGAAATCCTTTCAACCACACAACAACAACATCATTGATACTTCACTCTCAATGCATCCTTAAACCATTCCATAGATTTCATAAGAACATGCATAATTCCATAATCATCAACGTCTAGAAAACATGGGTTAGATATGGATTTCCTCATAAATTCATACAATTCTATCAATACATGCTTAATTTCATAAAACTCTCCTTTCATAATCAAAATCCCACATCATATGATAAGAACTTGAAAACATGGGGATTCCATGGGTTCATAGGATAATCATCATAAAATCATAGTACATCATGAATTCATGCATAAGAGATCATAATCCAATCATTTAAATCAATAATCAAGAGAACCCATGACAATTGAAGAAAACCCTAATTCTATTAGGGATTTCTAACTTTGAAAATTGGAGGGTTTGGGAACTCCATGAATGGAAGGAATCCATGGATGAAAATTATCATACCTCAAAGCCAATTGCTTATCTTCAATGGACCAATTGAGACTTGACTTCAAATCCTAGGTTGAATCCTTCTTCTTCAAGCTTTCTAGAGAGAGAAATATTTGAGAGTTCTTCTTTTTGGTGAATTTGAAGAGAATGAAGTGAATGAACTAATTTGGGGGTTTGAATCACTTATAAAGGGGTCTTAGTGAAGGGTAAAACGACGTAGTATAGGGATAAAATAATTAGGAAAATATCTGCCCCTATAATAACTGCCGAATTCATGACCTACAGACCCTGGTCGATGAACTGTGGACTGACCGATGAATCGTCCTGCACGGCCATCAACTATGGTCAGAAAGTCGGTTTTTGGGGTCCTGATCTACGGACCCTCGACCATGGACCGTGGTCTGACTGTCGGTCCGTTGTCAAGCCGTGGTTCTGGACCTCCTGACTGAAGTTGGGGTGACTAACCATGGACCACACTTACGGTCCGTGGTCCCATCCACGGGCCGTGGTTGATCACCGTCAGTTGGAAACTGCAACTTCTAAAAATTAATACCTTGCCCTTCTCAAATCCGGGGTGTTACAATATCTCCCCCTTAGGATCATTCATCCTCGAATGAGACTCAAGCTAGTACGAAAAGAGTAGGAGAGGAACTAACAACCAAACCATCAATGAAACTTCATCTACATACATATAACCAATGAGGAAATATCGACTCCAAGCTAAGACGTAATCAAAACATCATAAGAAGGGTGGAACTAAATCTAACAGCCCATCATGAATGCAAGATACATATCCGAGTAGGAAACATCAACTCCAAGCTAACATCAGAGGAGGAAACATCAACTCCAAGATAAAACATGCTCATATCATCATATCATGTAGTCTACATGCAATTCATACTCAAATGCACATAAACATGTAGAAATCACTCAAACTGACTCATTTTCTAAAAATATAAGATTTTCATGAATCATTCATAGTAAGGAAATCATGGAAACATTCAAGACACATGACTCCAAAAACAAGGTGTGAACCATGAGGAACTCATTACCTCAATCTAGAGTACGAGTAGAAGGAAAGAGATGAGGATATCGGGACATCATATCGGCCTTGGTCTCCCAAGTAGAAGCCTCAACTAACTGTTTCCTCCACAACACTTTCACGGAAGCTACTTCTTTATTTCTCAACTTCTTGACTTGCCGGTCTAAAATATAAATAGGAACTTCTTCATAAGAAAGAGTCTCCTTAACTCCCAAACCTTCTAAGGGAACTATGCATGTTGGATCACCAACACATTCTTTCAACATTGAGACATGGAAAACTGGATGTACCGATGCCAATTCATTAGGCAAATCTAGTTCATAAGCAACCTTACCAACACGTCTCAAAATCCTATATGGGCCTACATAACGAGGACTAAGCTTTCCTTTCTTATCAAACCTCATCACACCCTTCATGGGTAAAATTTTCAAGTAAACCCAATCATGAACATCAAACTCAAGATCTCTTCTTCTAACATCGACATATGACTTTTTCCTGCTTTGAGCCGTTTTCAACCTTTCTCTAATAAGTTGAACTTTCTCTATGGCCTCATGTACCAACTCGGGACCTATTAGGTAAACTTCACCCATATCAAACCAACCTATATAGGATATCTACACCTCCTACCGCATAATGCCTCAAATGGAGCCATATCAATACTCAACTTTGAATACTTTTGTTGAGCTTGAACTTGCATTTGAAACACGCATTGTGAACTTGAGTACATTTGATAATTATGAATCATAATTTGAATCTTTGAGTGCACAATTGAGCATTGTATGTGTAGTTTGAACCTTTTGTGTGCATTTGTGTTAAGTCTTAAGCAGCACTGTTTGTAGACATCCTTGTTGAACTGATTGATCTTGAGTTTTACTTGAGGAGAAGCAAAAGTTTAAGTTGGGGGTGTTGATGAGTCCGAGATTTCGACTCGTTTAGGGATTTATTTTGATACTTTAAGTGTCCTCAAATTCCTAATTTATGCTCTAAACTGATGTTAAAGTGTTGATTTACAGCAATGAAGGCTAAGGAGCAAGGCAAGGACATTACCAGACAAAACGGAGCGAAAAAGCTAAAGAAGTTGAAGGAAAGCAATCCTAATGATCACCAAGACCACTCGGCAAACCGCCAAGTGGCTCTTTAGCTCGCACACATTTCCAGCGTGCCAGCTCTGGGGAAGAACCAACTTGGTGACAGAAATGGGTAGTCGGCGGATCGCTGAACGACTCAGTGATAGCAACCTTGATCGCCTAAAGTCACAGAACCCTGAAGTCTAATGACCAACGCAAACCGGTGATGGATTGTAGCAAAGGGAGGATTGTCCACTGGGTCGGTGAGGCCCGACTTACTTCACCCACTGCCCCTTCAGGCCAAAAACTGGCAACTATAAATTGGAATTTAAAATGAGTTTTTGGAGAGTTCTGATTCCCATGTTTTGAAATTAAAGTTTCTCTGAGATTTTGAGTGTTGATTGTAAGACTTTGAATCTTAGATTTGAGGATTTGGTAGTGGGTTTTTTATTTAATCAGTTTTGAAGCATAGTAGAGAATAAAGAATTGTTACCCAGCTCATGGCTAATCTAGTTGGCAACAATTTCTATCTTTTTATGATGTGCAGCTAAAACCCCAATTCTTGGGGTGTGATCATGTGATTTTAGGCTTAATTAGCTTATGGGTTTTGTTGTTTACTGAATTAAATTCTTAATTGAAGTGGGTTTAATCGATAGCTATGTTTTAATCTTGGAATTGTTGTTGCAAATGCAATTCTATATTAGAGTTCTGGGCTTGCTTGAGAAAGAGGTTTTAGAATCAAAGTTATTGATTAATGATTGTAGTTATTGGGTTGATCTGGGTTCAGCTCGAGAGAGTGAATCCTAAATCCAATTCTACCTATATAGCTCGAGAGAGTGGATAAATTAAGGTTTTTAGCTATTTTGATTGATAAGCTTGTCGAGGTTTGAGAGAACTCGCTTGAATCGTAGTACTTGTTCGAGAGAAAGCTGCTGCATCTGTCGTCTAGCCTACCCACTGAGATTTAGCAATTCGTTAGTAATTTCAATTACCCATATAGTGAAATAAGCCTATAATCGATCACATCCCGAGAATTCCTCTTTATCTGGTTAATCCCCCTGTTTTCGTATTTGTTATAGCTGCTAATTAACAAACCAATCCCCCCATCTGACATTCGTTGTCAACCCTTTAGATTTGTCTATATTTTTTTGCTAATTTTTCTTCCTATAACCGATAGACCACATTTGTAACTTCGTAACTGAATTCGAACTTGTACCGCTCCCTGTGGGTTCGACCCCAACTCTTTGTTGGGTTTTATACTAGATTACGATCGCCTACACCTAGTATTGGATGAGCTGTAGTTAAGAGTTTATCAAAACTCAATCACTTTTTCTTCCTTCATCTCAAGGGGAAAGAACCTATCAAGAAAAGGTGCCTTAAACATCTCCCAATCAAGAGGACCCATATCTTCTGGTCTCCCTTCTTTCCATTGGTTGAGCCAAGTTTGAGCAACACCTTTTAGTTGATAAGCGGCCAACTCCGCCTTTTCCACCGGCGTCATTCCCATGATCATCAAGACCTTATAAAACTCATCAACGAACTCTTGAGGATCTTCCTCAACCTTAGAACCATAGATCTCTGGAAGATTCATCCTAGTGAAGTCCCTCACTATAGATGTCGCCGTACCCACATTTGGGTTCATGGGAACCGCAACCTCCCAATTGTCTTGGGCCTTCACGGCTTGAGAAAACACTTGAAAAGCAGCCCTAAACTACGCATTAGTCACTTGCTCGGCCAAAGGATCGACCGGAACTTGAGGAGCTTGGGGAGGAGCTTCTTGTTCCGCATTCTCCCTCACATTCCTTCTAGCATAAGCACTTCGAGTAGCCATGTCTTGTAGAGCATCGGATAAGGATTAGGAGAGAGACCTTATAGAGTTAAACTCTATCGCACGACTTTAGAGTAATGAAAGAAGTGGAGTTTCCTAAACATCTTGTACCCTCTCATTAATAAATGTGGCGCACTTCACACTCATGAACAAGACTCTACTCAACGTGCCTTATGAGACATCCTAGGACCATTCTAAACCTTGTGCTCGAATTACAAAGTTTGTCATGATCCAGGGGTACCCCCTAGATGTAACATACCGTATAGAACCCCGAGAGACCCCATACAAGCCACTTAGCACTCATAGCATAAGAAATAGAACAAAAGAAGTAAAGACAAAATTTCAAGTCCAAAGTTTTATAAAAGTAAAGTGGAAGTCTAAAATACTTGCTTCAATAGCCATCTAATACAATAGAATAAAATTGGGCCAAGCCCATAAATCATGTCCATAACTAGAATTAAGAAAGAAAACTAAAACAATGAAAATCTGTCCTCGAAGCATGAGGACTCACCAAAGCTCGGAACCTCGAAATCAACCACTAGCCACGAAATTGAGAAACCTGACTATCGGACCCTACAATTGGTTAAATGTAGGCAAGAGTATGTGTTAGTACAAAACAATTTACCAAGTATAATAGATATGCATAAAACATTTAAATCATGCTAAAATAGGACATTTCATGACATGAAATTGACCCAGCTAAAACATGATATAAAAGGGTTAGAAAACATAAGTCATAAAACATGGTCAATGCAAGCTAACATCATTTAAAACATTTGAACACATGTGAGATACTTCTTGAAGTAACCTTAGTTCATTATTAATGTGGGAAGTAGCCTTAACCTACATAGAGACCATGTGAGCTATAACATGATCCCCTGGTGTCTCCCACACCGAAAAGAGTTGTCTTACTTGCCAAGGTAAGGACCATTAACTTCTAGCTTAGGTGGATCCACTAGCTAATGTCTATCTAGACAATTATCCTATGGGGGCACATAGGTAAGGGATATGGAGATCGCTTCTAGAAACCCAGCCTCTACTAATGGGAGAGCTTCCATCTCAATATCCTCCCAGTGGTATGCATAAATCTCACGGAATAGTCATTTCTTACTTGTTCTTATTACCCATGGAAAGGCACGTCATCTTGCCAATCCAAGCTAAGTCATTATCCATGGAAATGTATCATTCAATAACCCATCCAAGCTAAGGTTCATTAGGATAGCTCTTAATCTTTGATTCCATTAGGTGAGAAAACCTTTCAGCCTTAGAATCCTTACTATGTGAGAAAACCTTTCATAATCATACTTTTATGTGTATATGAGAAATCCTTTCAAAAACACAACAACAACATCATTTATACTTCACTCTCAAAGCATCCTTAAACCATTGCATAGATTTCATAAGAACATGCATAATTCCATAATTTACCTTTCAAGGTTCAAAACCCACTTTCAATCAAAAACATTTAGAAAACATGGGTTAGATATGGATTTCATCATAAATCCATGCAATTCTTTCAATACATGCTTAATTTCATAAAACTCTCCTTTCATAATCAAAATCCCACATCATATGATCATAACTCTAAAACATGAGGATTTCATGGGTTCATAGAGGAATCATCATAAAATATAGTACTTCATCAATTGATGCATAAAAGATCATAATCCAATCATTTAAATCAATAATCAAGAGAACCCATGACAATTTAAGAAAATCCTAACTCAATTTTGGATTTCTAACTTTGAAAATAGGATTGTTTAGGAACTCCATGAATGGAAGGAATCCATGGATGAAAATTATCATACCTCAAAGACAATTGTTTATCTTCTATGGAGGAATTAAGACTTAATTTGAAACCCTAGGTTGAATCCTTCTTCTTCAAGCTTTCTAGAGAGATAAATATTTGAGAGTTCTTCTTTTTAGTGAATTTGAAGAGAATGAACAAATTTGGGGGTTGGAATCACTTATATAGGGGTATCAGTGAAGGGTAAAATGATGTAGTATAGGGATAAAATAATTAGGAAAAGACCCAACTTCCCCTAAAATAACTGTTGAATTCATGACCTACGGACCGTGGACTGATCGACGGTCCGTCCTGCACGGCCATCGACTGTGGTCAGAAAGTTAGTTTTTGGGGTCCTAACTTACGGAACCTCGACCACAGACCGTGGTCTGACCGACGCTCCGTTGGTCAGGCTGTGGTTCTGGACCTCCTGACTGAGGTTGGGGTGACCAACCACGGACCACACCTACGGTCCGTGGTCCCATTCACGGGCCGTGGTTGGTCACCATTAGTTGTCACCTGCAACTTCTAAAAATTGATACTTTGCCCTTCTCTAATCCGGGGTGTTACATAAACTAGTAATCAAAATAGACATTTTAAACTCATTTGGACTTGCCACATACGGTCCTCACCTACGGTCCGTGGTGCGACCTACGGACCGTCAGTCATTTCGTCAGAACTTTCACCTGATTTTTGAAACTTGAAAATTTCCCCTTTTTTTGAAGTGTTACAGGTTTATGCAATCCTTGTGTAAGATTTATCCTTAGACCTTTCTTATAGGTGTCGTGAAACATCGGGTTTCATAGTGTGATTATTTTCGATTGGTTTGACTGATGTTATGGATTATTCCTTGAGTTGTGCTTCTTCGTTGTTTGTTTCTTTAACTATTGGGCCTAAGGCCATAAGCTTGGATTAGCATGAGTAGTAGGTTAGTACTCTTGTAGTGTCACGGGTATTCTTCCCGATTCTGTGTGTATGCCACGAGTTGATTGTGATGATACTTCTGTGGAGTGTCTATTTACGTTAGTTCTGAGAAGGAAATAATTTAATGGTCGTAAAGGAGGTTTATTCTTAATGATTTGGAAGTCCTTGAGACTTGTTTTGCATAAAAGTGGTGAAAAGGCCCTTTTACTTGATGTAGTTCACCTTTTAGGTACATATATTCTGATATGCTCGAGGAATTATACTGGGCGACCAAGTATCTTGGCTGGGCTACAGTTTACTTTTGATTTACGTCCTAGATTAACTCGAGGTATCATGTCGAGTGGAACAATAGATTTGATGGGCTATAGTTTACTTTTGATTCACATTGTAGATGAGCTCAAGGAATCATATCGGGTGGCCCGTTGATATAAATATTCGGGTTCTGGGTAAGCTCGATGTGCCATGTCGGGCAGCCTGTGGATGAGCATATCCATGTTATTGGTTTGCTGATAAGATTGCAGTATCATTCAAGGGGGCTTGTTGTTTCTTCAGGGCTAATGATACGTACTTATTGTTTGAGTTCTCTATATATATTTATGGATTTTTGTTCGTAGTACCTCCTGTATAAGTTACACCATGTCTCGGGGATTTCTATCTTGTGTTAGTTTATCTCTTGGTCACTTTTGGGCCTATTTTGTATTTTGTATCGTATTGGAGACATGTATGATACAACCCTTCTTTCTCTCTCTCTCTCTCTCTATATATATATATATATATATATATATATATATATATAATAT
>JAJONR010007495.1:0-36791 GCA_029582245.1 Solanum etuberosum
ATACTACTCATCTCTAGACTGCTCAACTCATAGGGTTCATGCAGAATTATGGGCATGAACAACTCAACTCAAGGGTTTCATGGGTAACATGTAGTAGTTCCATAAGTAGGAATATACTCTCAAAAAGGATTATGAACTCAATACACAAGACTTAGAACTTGAAGATACTACTTCTCTCAAAGATACTCAAATTATGGAGTTTAAGCGGAATTTATGGGCATGAACGACTCGACTCGAGGGTCTAAATAAATCAACAAGATATATCAAAATTAGAGTTTTTGTGTAACAACTGTAGATTACAAACGAGATACATAATATTATTTTTTTAAACAATAATGTATCCAATTCAAAGCAAATAAGAACATGTGAATATATAAATTTAAAAATAAAGAAAAAATACTAAAATACATAAATTGGGTAGTGCAGGTCGAGATATGGCAGGGGCAACCTTTCTACCCCTTTTCTTTGGTGTTTTTGCAACTTTTGTTTTCGATGATGCATGTATCTCCTTTTTAGCTTTTGCCTTCTTTGAACTTTGATTTTCCATTGTTAAAGGATGATGCAACCTTTTAGACCTGTTTTCTGCCCAGTTTGGATCTTCATAATCAAATATTTGATTAGTGTTGGGTGTGACTATTTGGGTAATCCCAATACCAAACGAAGGAGGATTCATAAAGTATCAGACAGTCGATGAAAAAAACCAAGAAGAAATTTGAAGAAGAAGAAGAAGAGTCTACCAATTGAAGGCTCTGAAATTGATTGAATGGAGAGAGAAGTCGTTTGAAATTCAAATTGGGAAGAATGTAATTAACTGAAATGAATATGGGGAGAAATTGGAGGAGTGGATTTAGGAGTGGGTAAAGGTGGTTCTTGAACAATAATGTATCTGCGTGTTTGATTTTGTGGGAAAATTAGGGATATTTGTATTTTTTTAATAAGGTAGTGAAATATTGAGAATATGGTAACTAAGTGTGTGTACTCTAGTAATGTTTCCTAAATATAATTACCTAGATTTAATAAAAAAAAGGAAGAGAGATAAAATTAATTTTGAAAAATAAATCAATAACGTGTAACAATGAAGATGTAGTTGAGAAGATAAAAAGTAGGAAAAATTAATACCACAATTATCATCACCATAAAGTACGAACATAACCTCAAAAAGAAGGAAAAAAATAATACTAAATTAATTATATTAACATGAAAATATATTTTTTACTATGTATGTAATTAAAAAGGAGTATGTACATATATTGTTAATTAAAGTCTTAAATAGTATATTTTTAAAATGTTTATGTTATAAATAAAAAAGGAGTAGATTTATATTATATAAATTAAAGTCTCAAATTAAATATTGTAGTAATTTTTATGTGAAGTCGTATAATTCATATTTCAATCATAAATATCTATCAAAAAGTATTGTACACAAATTTTAAAATTATAGCAATGAAGTTTTCCATGACTATTAGATGAGTCTATATCAAATATAAGAACAAGTTTTAATATACACTTCAAATTTTTTCTCTTTACAACAAAAAAAGAGAAAGAAATCAATAGACAATGAACTTATCTTCATGTACTCATCTACTCACTGTTAAACAGTATTGATTGATGCATCATAAATATTGCAGTCTTTTTAGTTATTGACAATTAAGCTCGATATTTTTCTTTTAGATAATCATTATGATTTTTCATCATTTTTAGTATAAATATAAAATCATGAGAAGCCCTCGGAGAAACTTTAACTGGTTTCATGAAATTACCTTCAAACTATTTTCAAGTCTTTGGTTCAATGATACTTATTTAATACAAAATTCTTTAAAATATTTTTACAGCATTCATATTCTAAATCATTTTTAAATTTCCGCTAGTTTATTTCATAGTTGAAATTTAAAATTTTAATGATCATTCATAACAAATGAACTAGAACAAAAACTATATAATTACAGACAACAAGAACAATAACTAATCTAAAGTGATTCCGCAAATGTAGTATGAGGAGAATGAGATGTAAGTATATTTTACCCTTATTTTTGTTAGACTTTTATCTTGATTTTCTTATCATATTTGAATTTTAATTTTACTTTGAAGGAAAATTAAAGTATTACCATAATTGCTTTTACTTTTTCTGAAAGGAAAATATAATTCTCTTCCATATTTGGTTTATTCTTTCCTTAGAGGAAAAGTTTGGATATCTATAAATTAAAGATCCCTATTCTCATAGCAGAACACAATAGAATCCACAATGTAGTCGTTTAGAGAGTTTTGTTTATGGGGAGATTTTCTCTCTACAGTTTTTATGTTTTTAATTAGTTTTCAATTATGTAGGTCAATTGGTCATATCATATACTAATACTATGTGTTTTAGTATAGTTTTATGTGTCATCTAATTTATCGCCTTATGATTTGCAATTGTAAGCTTCCACATGACACCCTAATTACTTTTAAACACAACAATTTTTGTGGTGTAGAAATTTATTTCAAATAGCCTTCAAAAATGACTATGAAAATAAATATGGTAAAAAAATTTTAGAAACTTGTATTCAAGAATATCATTGAAAGAAAAATTTGAAAGTAGTCTGGAGACATTTGGTGGTATAATTTAAAGTTACTGTGGAGATTTTTCATGACTTTATAATTGTACAAAAGAAGATAATAAATCACTATATTTATCTAAAATAAAAATATCAAGTTTATTTGTCAAAAGCTAAAAAGACTGACAATATTATGATCCAACATCTTTTCAATGTCTAATAGCGAGTGAGATGAGAACATAATGTTAGTTAATTATCGAATAGTTTTTTTAATTGTTGAAAAAAGAAACATTTTGAAGTGTATATTGAAAGTATAATCTATTATATATAGGATCATGCAAAATTAAAGATATCAAAATTTTAAGATTATCCTTTTTAGATCTGTGTAAAATACTTTTTAAAGGTTTAAGTACAATAAGTATTCGATCAAGTTTCAGTTACACCACTTCATGTCCTAATACTTCATCTATATCTCCTAAACAAAAATATATTAGATTATGTTAAAGATCTTCTTATTGACAAATCTAGTGCTCCTACTAATTCTCCCTTGCTCTTTAGTTTCAATGATACAATTAGTTTGAAATAGAAAAGAAAATTATTTGAATTGGAAATTAACATCAGGAAGAATCAGTACAATAGTTAGTATATTTTGTGAAGGTGATAGCTACATAAAAAGTTAGATAACAATAGTGGAGTATAAATTAGAGAGTTAGGTTAAGGCAAGGAATAATAAGATTTTTTTATTTTACAAATTATAAGAATAATCTTAAATATTGATCTTATGTAATTTGTAAAATTATTCTTTCAACCTATTAATAAATTAGAACATATTAAAAAGAATTTACCATTAATAAATAATATTTAAGTTAAAATGATTGAAATTATTTACATAATCCTTCAAGTATTCCTTCAGTTATCAATATGTGAATTATCCAAAATTGCTTTTGAAACATCTGAAGAAGCAGGGACACCAAATACATTATTGGATTGGGACGGTGGTAAATTGAGAGTTGAAAATGATTGATGTGGTGGCACATCTGGCTGTGTAGCTTTGGGCACCTTTGTTTTAGGTGGATGTACATTCTTCCTTCTCTTTGATGTAGATGATATACTAGAAACTCCTTTAGATCTCCTTAACAACTGATCTGGATGTTTTGAAGAAAAATCCTCAAATTCGAAAAGCTTTTATGGTTTCACTTTCTTAAGATTAGCAGTTGATCTATAAACGTTTCAAAAGGAGAAACAAAATTATTATGAGGCAAATCAAGTGTTGCCATTTCCTTCAGTGTTGGCTGTATATTTCGAGTAAGCATTTTATAATCCAAAATATAAATCAACATGAAAAAATAAAATAATGTATCGCAAAAATAAAAAAACTGTTGGACAACTATTATAAGTTAATATAAACATTATCTCAGTAAAAATGCTTGGCATAAGCATGTCAAATTTTGCCTTTATACCCACAACTCTTCAATTGCATATCCTCGGGATGTAATTCCCTTATTTAATAACAATGTCTTCATTTACTACAGAAGCACATTCATATATCCAAACACTTAGTGCATATGACATGCCACCTAAACGATGTTTTTCCTTGATGAACTCTAGCCTCAATATTTTCATCAGCTTTGAGAATGCAAGTTTTCCCCAAGGGAATTGTTGATACCTCCCATCTTCAACCATTAGGAAGTCATCGACAATAGGTGTATCACCAAGTTGAGAAAAAACAAAGGTGTGAATGAAGTATAGAATTATCATTTTGAACGATATCTTGATTGTTGTCCCAACCACCTATTTGAAATTCTTAAACCAGTCGTTCCTTGCTTACACTATTTTTTGAGCCAGGAAAGTACCTTTGAACTAATCTGCTTTGATTGGAATTCGAATAATTAAAATCATCGACATTGCTCGTGCATTTCAGATTGGTTATGATTGCAAATTCTTTGACATTGAAATGCAGTATATTTTCATTTGCATGACGACTATAGAGCTCATTTGTGTCATCCTGCTCCAACTCAAGAAGCAACATGCACTTTGTAATTTGGACTTGATAATTACAGTTAGGGATATTGATGTATGACCCAAAAAATGATTTTTTTGAATAACTCAATACCCTCAACCCTATACACAAATTCAAATCATCTACAAAATTCATGTTGTAGGTAGAATCAAACCATGAGTTTTCTTAGATGATTTGAATTTGTCCATGGAGTTGAGGGTATTGAGTTATTTAAAAAAATCATTTTTGGGCCATATCTCAACATCCCTAACTACAATT
The DNA here is from genome assembly GCA_029582245.1 of Solanum etuberosum. Classification (NCBI taxonomy): domain Eukaryota; kingdom Viridiplantae; phylum Streptophyta; class Magnoliopsida; order Solanales; family Solanaceae; genus Solanum; species Solanum etuberosum. Next base: position 4,810 of record JAJONR010007495.1, read on the forward strand.
ATCAAGGCCAAATCACAAAGTGCCTGTTGCTTCTTGAGATGGAGCAGGATAACACAAATCTGCTCCATATTCGTCATGGAAATAAGAATATACTATATTTCAATATCAAAGAATTTATAATTATAACCGGTCTGAAAGGCAAAGGCAATGTCGATGACTTTAAATATTCGAATTTCAATCAGAATGATTAGTTCAAAAGTACTTTCTTGACTAAAAAAATAGTGTAAGCAAGGAACGACTGGTTCAACAAAAATGATTATGACAACAATCATGATGACATTCTAATGGCAATTCTATACTTCATTCATATATTTATTTTTTATCAACTTGGTGATATACCTATACCTGTGATGGCTTCCAAATGGTTGAAGATGAGAGGTATCAACAATTTTCTTGTGGACAACTTGCATTTTTGAAGTTGATGAAAACATTGAGGCAAGAGTTCACCAAGATAAAACATATGTTATCGTTTAGCTAGTCCATATGCACTAAACGTTTAGATATATGAATGTGCTTCTGTAGTAAATGAAGATATTGATGTTAAAGAAGGGAATTACATCCCCAAGACATACAGTTGGAGAGTTATGGGTGTAAAGTCAAAATTTGACACGTTTATGTCAAGCATTTTTACTGAGGTAATGTTCATATTAACTTATAATAGTTATCTAACTGTTTTTTTATTTTTGCTATACATTTTTTTTGTTTTTTCATATTGATTTACATTTTGTGTTTCAGAATGCTTATTGTAATATATAGCCACTACCCGAGGAAATGGCATCACTTGATTTGCCTCATAATAGTTATGTTTCTCCTCTTGAACCCTCTATATCAACTGATAATCCTAAAGAAGCGCAACCACAAGAGCTTCCCTGATTTGAAGATTTTTCTTCAAAACCTCCAGATCAATTACTAAGGAGATTTAGACGAATTTCTAGTACATCATCTACACCACCGCCCAAAGAGAAGGAAGAATGTACATCCACATAAAAATAAAGGTACCCAAAGCTACACAATCAGATACTCCATCACATCAACCATTTTCAACTCCCGATTTACCACAATCCTAATCCGATAATGTATCTAGTGTTCCTGCTTCTTCAGGTGTTTCAAAAGTATTTTTGAATAATTCAGATATTGATGAACTGGAAGAATACTTGAAGGATTATGTAAGCAATTTCAATAATTTTGACTTAAATATTTATTTATTGATGATAAATTCTTTTTAATACATTCTAATTTGTTAATAGGTTGACAAAAAAATTGGTTATCTTGAGGATTTAATAAAAAAATCATTATCAATTGATGAAAGCTTTTGACGGGGAGGATAATCAAGATGAGAAGGTAGTACTTTACTTATGTATTTTTTTTGTGTTTATTATGTTGCATTATGTGTTATATTGATATTTTGAATCATGAAGGATGTTGGTGCCATGTACGGTAGATGTTTCTGAACAAAAAGGTCAATTCTTACTCCACTACGAGTCACTTCTTTTAACAACATACTTCACCCATACAAATTAATTTTTCCACCAATAATCAAGATATTGGTGTATCTACTATGAGGTGCAGAACAAATCATTGTCCTTGAACATGAGGTTCTCGAGCCATTTTTTAGGAATCATTCTATAATTGATACATGATGTATTACAAAAATCAAATATACAATGCTGCTACAAATACTTGTTTGATATATTGATATATTCTTTGTTTTATTTTAGTTAACTTTGATACATTAGTCATTTCATCTAATCAACTTAGTAGTGTATCCCTTAAACATTTTGATACATATATCAGTTTCTTCATACAATGAACTTATACATGCTCTGCTATATACTGATAAGTTACTAGTTACCTTAATACTTTAATTTATTACTGATTCATGAATTTTAACATTGTAACATTTTAACAAATATTTTAATTATTTCTTTGTTAATTTTTTTTATAAACAGAGTGATGATACATGCAATAAGGAACAAGTCATGGAGGATGTCACAAATGTTCTACCCACAACAAAGAATAATCATGTTCCGAAAGAAGCAAGTGTGCATAAGAAGTTGTAAGTACTGAATTTTGAATTAGGATACATTAATTTATTTAAGGTATCATTATTTCATACCATATGCCTTTCTTTAAGAGGCTACAAGAGATAAAGCCCCCCAAACAACAAAGGATGTGAGTGACAAAGAAGATAATGTTGATAAAGTTCACCATAATATCTCACATCCTGCACCATACCCAGTAATGGTTGATACATCGATAAAGTTTTAAATAGTTTTTTTGAAAAACTGTCCATTTGTTTTTATATATATATATATATATATATATATATATATATATTTAAATAATTGTCTGACATCATGTAAGATTCTACCACATCGACTTCAATATCATCCGGTATTAAAACATTCATAGATACACTTATTTACGACCTTCCAGCTCTGATTGTTGCTCAACCACTGAATGCGGTCAATCCACATGAGCTAACTTGCAGTGCTGATTTGTTATCTAACAGTCAGCTACTCGCCGAACTTCCATTCAAAGAGACTGTACTTCATCCTGATACATAGACTCATGTACGTGATACTTTATAATAACTACACATTGATACATAAATCTAAAAATTCAACACATATGCACCAAACTTCTATGTATCAAGTTGTAATTAGCAATGTCATGATTAATATATCCATATACAAACTCAAAAATTACAAAAAAATGATTAAAGCACAATAATACTGGTCACATACCTTTTATTATCAGATCTTTTAACTCAAAAATTGAAGTTATGCTCTATTTGTATTTTGCCATTACAACCACTAGAGTTGTTTTATCCTGTACAATTGCTTCACCTTCACATCGAATGTGTTTGTATCAGCTATATAATTTATTATCTCCAACTATGACACGTAATAAGAATCAACAATTTTCGATTCAACCATGTTAAGAGCATGTGTGTTCCCCTTTTTCCACCTTCAACACACACAATTGCACCCGTTGATGTATCAAAGCTTTGTATCTCTATCACTTTTATCTGTTGTATTAATGTAGAGTTGATACATATCAAATTCAACCTCATGTTTTTTTTTTATCTCTACGTACAACTTACTCCCATATCATTCCTAATAATCATTGGAGAGGAATTACCTTCTAAAATAAAATGTATCGGATCTCGATTTTTTTTCTCAATTCAGCTGCAATGAATGAAATAAGATTTAGGAATGAAATATTTTTCCCAATCACTACCCATCACTTTTGTATCGCTCATATATAACCTCACTTTTCCATATTCCTGAATGCCTCAACGAAATCGAAATATTCATTATGTATCTTAACTAAATTTTGAGAAAAAACAAAGACTTAAAGTAAGGGAGCCAATCATTTGAACCTCAATTTAGACACTTAGAGAATGATATTCAATATAACTCACTGGCATGGGAGCAGTGACAGTGAATCAATGAGTGATGTCGCAGCTTTGGAATATTATTGTGAAATTTGAGTGTCAACTATAAAGTCACTGTAAAGAGTCTAAAGACTGAAGTGTAAACCCTAAAGGCTAAAATTGCCTAAGGCCTTAAGTGATATAAATGTAATTAATTAAACTTCTTATCGGGTTGTCGGGGCACCCGATTAGAAATATGGTCAAACCAAGACTCAAACCGATAAGAAGTTTATAGTAAACCGAGACCCGAACCGTTAAACCATTAACCCGAACCATTGACCCAATAACCAAATTATCGGTTTTAGTTCGATTTTGAACAGCCGTAGCCACATATATCGATGAAAAAGAAAATAGCAATACTTTTAATTATAGTAGAACATAACAAGAGTTTATTGTTATCAAAAGATGATTTCAACATTCTTAGCAAATAATTTAAAAAATTTCATGAGATATTTAAAACAGTAATGAAGTTACAAAGAGATGATTGAACCTACAACAATCTATTCTACCAAAATATTATATATGCTCATAAAAGATTACAAAAAAAAATTAAGCTATTATTTGCTAAAATTTTGTAGAACTTTATACACTTTGATTTTCTTGATAACTTATAACATACACACATTCATATATTTTTAACGAGAAATAAATGCACCTAATGGAACATTATTACATGCACTTATTTCTGTTAATAAACAAATTATATACAAAAACGGAAAATATTGCCAAAATATTTTGCAATGTGTGACTTCAACATGATCTTTACTAATATTTATGTTAGATGAAAAGGAATAACACATGATATACGTGTTCTAACAAAGGAGGTAATCCAAATATTTTTTATTATTATTTCCTTAACCTCGTAAGTTATACATCTTAATTCAACTATAGAAATGAATATTAAGCTTCTAATTATGATCATTTATTTTTTAATTTTAATTTCAAATAAGTACTTTCTTTAGTCCATATTAAGTGAATCTAGAGATATCATCATAATATTTAGATGTCCATATAGCTTCAAACATTTTAATCTTATTGAAAATAAATAAGATTAGGCAATGATTTTGCAGGATCTAAATGAGTAAAATCAGGTTGAGTTTTTCCCTTTTAAGCTATATATTGATCTTGTTAAAAACATATCCTTGTTGAAAGATTCTGTCATTTTTCTCGAGCCACAAACAACAAGCAATGCAACCTAATTACTGATTTTATTTGGGAAAGTACGAAAGACACTTAAATAATTGGAGTTAATTCCTTGAATGGAACCGATAACAAAAACATAGTCAGTGTTATCTTATAAGTCGAGTCAGGAGAGAGTATTGTATGAGCCTACCTCGTGAAAGTAAAGAGGTTGTTTTGAAATCGGCAAAGCTTCTCTAACTACTACGTCTCTTCAGTATAGTTTTACTTCCCTTGCTTCTTTTATTTGAATTAGTTTTTTTATCGAGTATCTATCGAAAACAAGTCTATATCTCTAAAATAGAAATATGATCTGCGTACACTATATATTTGAATGCAAAAACGTGCTATCATCTCCAATATCTGACATCTACAATGACGAATCATGGGAGTCCTCTCTCTCTTGTCAGGGACCTCCACTAGGATTTCTTATCTTGTGTTTTTGTTCTTCTATTTTTCCATATATATATACGTGTGTTTCTTGTCTATTACTCCCTTTTTTCTAGTCAAAGCCATCCAATTGTCAGAAATCTAACCTAAATTTACCTTTGGCAATTGGCATTTACTTCCTGTTCTCTGCTTAAAATACAAATAAATATAGCAGTGAATCTTTATGGACCACCTAGAGTGAAGCCCCCAACTTTTCTTCACAAGCCCACTTTCAGTAGCCCGGTCCAAATGTACTAAAAAACAACGGTTTATTCAATGCACACTTAAACTTTTCGAACCCATAAACGATAGCATGGAAAGACGTTAGTACTTAGACGCGTGGAATTGAAAAGAAAAATCGTCTTCTAAGTGATATATTTTTCAATTGTTAATTGTCACATAGTTATATACATGATATACTTGTTTCAAATTTTTTATCTAATAAGTATATGTTTTTCTTCTTCTTTTTTTCGAGCAATTATATACTCCCTCTGTTCCAATTATCCTTTCAGTTGGTATGACACATTTTTATATCAAGTAACAATTTATATTTTATTCTTCACGTCCCAGATCATTAGATAGGAATCCAAAGATGAAGAGAGAAACAAAAAATATATATGTTTTTCTTCTTCTTTTTTTCGAGCAATTATATACTCCCTCTGTTCCAATTATCCTTTCAGTTGGTTCGAAAAAGAATGACACATTTTTATATCGAGTAACAATTTAAATTTAAAATGCATATTTTATCCTTAATGAAATGATTTATGGTCACAAAAACATCTATCACTTATTTTAGACTATAGTTTCAAAAGTTTTTTCTTTCTTAAATTCCGTGTCAAGTCAAACTAACTCATACTACATCCGTTCACTTTTAATTGTCATAGTTTTCTTTCTTAGAGTCAAACGATATTAACTTTGACTAACATTTTACGATGTATTTTTTCATCGTCTTGATATGCAAAAAATTGAAATTTGTAGTACTTTTCGTATGGCTTTTAAATATCTAAATTTTTTGTTTAAAATATCGAAGTAATGTAATCTAATTTAACTTTGAAAATTAGTCAAATTGACTTTCGAAAAGTGTAATATGACAATTAAAAGTGGACCGAGGGAGTAGAAAATAGGATAGAGGGACTAAGAAACTTTGTTGGAACTTTATTTCTTATCTGAATGTGTTTTGTTCTTTATTTATTTCTTATATAAATCTGTTTTGTTGTTTATTTTCACATACGTGTTCTTTTTGTGTACTAGTTGTAGTCAAAGACCGGCAATTACTGTCAGAATTCTACCCAAATTTGCCTTGGCAGCTAGTTAATGTTGGTCCTTAAAAATATAAAATACAAACTAGCCGTGAATGTTTATGGACCACTTAAAATACAACAAACTTATGTGATGAATTCATATAGAGTCTTTAGTTTTTTGTTGAAATAATATTTATATATTTATGTAAAAAGTACTATAAAATACAATAATTAACAACTTAAAATATTTAAAGACTTGTAAAGAAATTTCAACCAAAAAAATAATTTGATTGACTTGGATTGAAAATCCTAATGTGCCACATAAATTAGGACGGAGAGAGTAACACATTACAAGCCGCATAAGAGATGTAAACCACATTAGACAAACGCTGTGCAACGAGCTCGAGTGAAAAGGTAGGTGTTTGCTGGGGAAATCGATCCCTGATCTCCCTTATGGATACCACATGTTGCACCAACAATCAGGCACCCTTATAGACATGGGTATATCTAGATGTGTTATATATATAATTTGAATTTCCTAAACACAACAATATAGATTGACCTAGTGGTTCAGGAGTTCAAAATTTATATTGAGGTTCTGAGTTCCCTTCTTAAACACTATATTTTTATTTTTTCGAATCCTATAGTAAAATTCCTGTATTCGCCACTACTTACTAATCATCCAACGTAATTTGTTGAGTTTTTAAATGTGTACGCCCCTAACTAAAAGTTCACACTTTAAATTATTGTGTCAGGCGTTTGAATTTTATTACTCTTTTTCTTATTTCTACCTTAAACTTGATCCTCACTCCTGGTTAATGATGTTTGATTTGATTGGAGACATAGCAAATCCCAAATTGATACTCATAGTTATATGATTAAGTGAACTTGGATAGTGTAATTACAAGTCCTAATAGTACCATTAGTAATCATACTCTAATTCACTGGATTGTACATTTCCAAGCTGTCTGTGATTAATAACAATTAATACAAAGATTTGTTAGTTGTTGCTTCATAATCCCATTTTGATTACTCCTAGGAAGATATGTACATATAACATTATAATTAGGACTAAGGAGGAAGTTTCATGGGACATAATATAAGAAACAAATATGTCTGAATAATAGAAGATGGGTACCATGTCTGTCACGAGAACATCACGTGCCAACATGTCCTCATTTGTACAGTACAACTATGTCTTTTTCTATAATATTATATATGTAAACACCTTGAAAATTATCAAACATATGAGTGTTATTTAATCTTCATTGTCTCCTCTTTCTCTAGGTTCTTTTTCTTCAGCCATCTTATGTCATGTGTTATTGCTCCGTACTTAAATTATTACTACCAAATTGACCACACCAAAAAAATAAAAGGACCCCTCTAACCACTTACCCACCCACTCACTCACTGATCACTCAAATTATATATACTGATAATGTAAAAATCGTAAATTTGGAAAAGTTACTGGGAAGCGTGCGCGATAGACAGAAAATATTAAAAGGTACGTAAAACGATTGTCGTGTTCTCGCTAAACATGTTGTTAAACATTGTTGAATTTAATAGTAATTTAGGGACTATCCTGTCTACTGTTTGTCTCGTAATCTCAGTTTAATTATATTCCTTTTTAGATTTGAACTCAGTTTATCTTAATATTGGATTCTTAATTAATGATTGATCATATTATACTAGTACAGCTAATATTGTTAGCTAACTAATAATAGATGGAGGGAAAAATAAAGCCACAATAGAGGGGAATTGACAGGTTAATATTTATAGCATTTTATGAATTTAAGCCTAAGATTCTATCTAATAATTCTAGTTAGAGTACATTTATGCATTTAAAACGAGCACAACAAATTGAAACTTGAAGGAAATATCCTACTAAGCTTCTAGATAAAGAAATTAAATTGCAGTAATTATTAAATTATAACTCAAAGCTTTTCCAAGAAAATAGTAATATATCACTATATTATTGAAAGCCTGCTTACATGGCCGACCAAGTCATCACTTATCCCGGTGGATGATGCCCACAAAATATAATGTTGACGAAGAGAGCACGAGCATCCAACGACTCCCCTTAAACTTTTAGATGAGATGTTCGCTTACTTCAACATGGTATCAAAGCAAGCAGAGGTTTCTGAGATCGAATCTCACTGTCATTCATATCAAAAAGAATTTCCACATGCTTGACTCATGAAAAAAAGAATCAAACATGAGGGGGAGTTTTGAGAACATAACTAAATAATAAAAGTGTGCTCTCTCTAACAGCTTAAGTTTTTAGATGAGATGATCACACTCGATAAAACAAGTTGACAAGGTGGATGAAAATCATAAAAGGAAAAATTGTCGATGAATATTGAGACGGAATATCACATCGGATTATTGGTACGAGATTTCTATACTCGTTATAATACTTGATCAATCCTCCCCTCTTTTGTATTAGCTTTTGGGATATGAGTTAGGCTGAACGCCTCTATCTAACAAAAAGTTAACTAGGTGATCATTCAATTTTTTCCACTAATTTGTCTTAAACTTTGCCAAATAGAAACACTTGTTACTTATACATGGAGATGACAGGTATTTACGTGCCTGGAAAATCCAAAGCTAAAATTTTAACTTTATGAATTTTAAACAAAAGTTATTGGGTTCAGTCGGATCTGACGTGGCTGGCAAAAACTACTTCAAACACTAGTCACTAGTGTTATGAAAAAAAATCATAAAAAGGGGAGTGACGTGGCAGGTGATTGAGAAGGTAGAGACTAGAGGTGGGCAGAGGTTTGATTCCAAGTGTATTGGGGCGTGTGGGGGTGCGGGGGACCCTGTTTCTTGGTAATGTCCTTTCTTTTTGTTAAATATTGCATGCTTTGGACCACACACATTACTCATCCTCTATATAAGAAAATAGCTTCTCCTTTTCCCACTTCAAATCCAACTTCATTAATTCTTCTACTACTTTGCTCAGTCTCACACACACACAAAAAAACTTTCATCTTGATTTCAAAGAATTAAATTGGCAATAGAAATGAAGATGAACAATGTTGGTGGTGCAAGTCATGATGAGAGCTCAAAGAAGAAAATGTCAAGTAGAAGACTTGGAAAGTTTCTTAAGGAGCAAAGAGGGAGGCTTTACATAATGAGAAGATGTGTAGTCATGCTTCTTTGTTGGCATGATTGATCATCCCAAATGGAAATTATTGAGCCACAATGATGAAAAATCTAGTAAAAGGGGCAGGCCCCGGAGTCAAATTCAATCCAATATTAAACGGAATGACAAAGAGTTCCCACGAGTGGGGTCTGGGGAGCGTAGAAGATACGTAAACCTTACCACTACTCTCGTGAAGATACAGAGGAGTGCAGCAAATCCAAGTACAAAGAAGGAGACATTGAAGAAAATATAACAGATAACAAGGAAACATTGTGAAGAAAGACAAAAAGTTTCATCGATCCAAAATTAAATCCCGAGTTTAGGAGAGATGAGAAGAGAAAGTCCGAGTTATATAGACCTTCAAGCTCGAAAAGGGTCATTGTTCGCGGCTGTTTACGTTTTTTGTTTCCAATTGTAAATAGAAAAGAGAAATATTTAGTTACCTTAAATGTTAGAATTAGTTCCAATATTTCCATGAGGAGTTAATCATTTCCGTACTACAATCGTTTTTATTTGAATTGATCTTACCATAACAAAATTCACGAGTGTTCATTCAATTCTGCTAAACGGGCAAATTAATTAATACTCTTTATTAATGTGTATATTTATCGCCGCTAGAAAGATATGTCCGGAAGAGACAAATTCTGAATCTAAGAGTCAACATAAGGTCAGAATTAGAATAATATTATTATATTAAAATAATTCAAATGATAAAGAATGAGTTCAATTGATAACTAGTCATACTCTTTGAACCAAACACTAATAATTTATAGAGAAAGTAACTAAGTAAAATATTACAAATAGAGGCATATATATGGTTCTTTTGTTGATGGTTTAAGAATGAAAAAAGTATAAAGAAAGAGAGGAGATAATAAGTTGTAATATTTTATTGAATATTTGTTAATGATGGATATATTTTTGGTAGCTACAAATTATATCCTACACGGTATGGTTGGACTTGTGTGTGAAAAAAGGATAAGAATTATTGGAGGATGCATGTGCGTTTGTTCCCAAGTGAAATGACACCAAAATGTCCTGGCTAGCTACTATATATTTTTTGTCTTTCTTATTGGACTTCATATTTCCATTTCTACCATTAAAATTAATTATCAAACTATGCTTATGGCAAAATACCTTCATGCTTGTCTAATTAAAAAATATTCTTTCCATTCGAACTAATTTTTTAACAAATAATATAACATACATTGCCTTAGGCTCCAACATATCTTATCTCATCTATTTAATTAGTTTCTTGGTTTCCCAATTATATTATGTACTAGTTAAATATAACACCAACGTATGTTGAGTGCTAATTAACTTTTATCCTATTCAGAAAACAGTCAGTAATTAGTGTTCTCGTTAAGGTGGGAGTGGCCTAGCTCCGTGGTCGACAAGATATGAGGAAGGTGACGTTGAAATGTGAAGAGAAGATGTATAGATATTTTAATAAAGAGATGTGAGAGGTTGACTATATAGTGATTATAAAAAAATGTAGAGGTAGACCAAAAAGATCTTGGGGAGAGGAGATTAGACAGAACATAGCACAATATATACATGCAACTTATCGAGAACATGCATGATTCTAGATAGGAAGATATGGGATCCGGCTCCTCTCCATTACACTTTCTCTCCATTTCCTCAAGTACATATTTAGATGAGTAACACTTGTCTAATATAATTTTTAAAGATCAAGATTAGATTAATTTAAGAAGCATCCTAACTATAATTAAAATATTAAATTTGAAAATCACTTTTTAATTATAATATGCAATATCAATCTCCCCACATATTTTGATACTCATTAATTTCAATTTGTAAATTTTACATCGATAAAACAAATTCAAATTTGTTAATATGTTGAAATTTTTTTAACAATTTAATAGCATCGAATTCATAGTACTATCACGGTACTTTTCTTCTTTTATATATTCTCCATCTTAGCTAAATTAAATTAAATGGAAGAGAATGAATGTACATACTATCACGGATAATTTCAATACTCTAGTTTACTTTTTATTTGTCAATTAAAAATTAGAACTATTATTTCACTTTCAAGTGCTACTTCCCTCATATGTTCTTCAATTCAGTTTTCAGACTAATTTTAAAATCAATTACCTAAAATTTATGATCACAAAACATTTTTCTTATTTATACTGATTTAGGGAAGGGGAGGGTGTAGGGAAGTTTACTGATGAAATTTATAAATTGAAATTAATGAGTATCAAAATATGTGAGAAGATTGAGAGCCCTTTGGATCGGCTTACAAAAAGTAATTTTTAAATTAAAAATAAAAAGTCAAACTTAAATTAAATGACTTTTAGTCAAAAAAATAAAAAGTAGGGGATACCTATTTTTGGTTTTTAATTTATTTTAAGTTATTTTTAATCTTGTCATTTTTTTTGACTTATTTTAAGTTATTTTTATATTTGTCAAACACTTTCAGAAGTGTAAAACTGACTAAAAATAGGTTTGACTAACTTCTAAGTCAATCCAAACACCCTTTGATATTGCATACTATAATTAAAAAATGGTTTCCAAATTTAGTATTTTAATCCTAGTTAAGATGCTTGTTAAATTAATTTAATCTTGACCTTTAAAAATTATATTAGACAAGTTTTATTCATCTAAATGTGTATTTGAGAAAATTGAGAGAGTGTAATTGAGATGAGCCAAATCCGAAGATATATATGTATGTCAAGAATATTGGGTAGAATATTAGTAGGTAGTCGAACATTATCTAATTCCCTTATTTTCTATAGCTACTATATTATTGTTTTTTTTTTCTTTGCTTTGAAACTGGAAGGATTTTATTTATTAAATAGTAGGTTCATCCATATAAAAAGGATCTGATCTAAATGATACAGTTCCATTCACATCTCTTTTAAGAGCTTTTGATATAAGAAAAGGAGATGCTTCAATAACAAATAACTTGTTCATAAACATATTTGGATCCATAGTCTTCCTTCTATATTCCGCTAATATATCTGTTATCTTACTCTTTAATTTTAGCATTACTCGTTATTTCCGTTGTTGCAGTTACCATATTATTTTATTGATTATATTGCTACTTGTTATCTTCTAATTGTTTCGGACATGGATCCTTTTTATCGTATTTACTTTACATACTTTTTTTTTTTTATAAGTTTTACTTAAATTGAGAGTGTGTTAAAAATAATCTTTCTACCTTCATAAATAGATATAAATAACCGTATATAGTATATACAACCCTATTCAAACTCTAGAGGAAATTACACTAAGTGTTCTGTTGTTGTTATTGTTGAAGCAGTCTGTCTCTATATATCAAAGGTAGAGAGAAACCTGTGATTCTCTTATATAATAATTAATGAAAACATTAACGATTAACACAACTAAAAATAAGTCGATCCTGTGCTTAGTTTATCGACACACTATAACAAAAATAACTTTTAGCGGTAATAAGTGTACATATTAATAAAGAGTGTTAAAGTTTTTACTGACATTAGTTATCTGTCATTGGATCCAATATCGTTCTAGGCTTTAGAGACATTTACAAATAGTATTAATTGCCGCTAAAAATACATATTGTTTTGCGACAATTAAACAATTATCGTTAATTAATTACCGCTCAAAATCATTTTTGATATAGTGATAGGGAAATAACATCATTCACACTCATGTTAGACTTATATTGAATGTATATCAATCTCCCTATATATCCTTTTTAAATTGTTGTATACTATAAATTACGTTTTGCCACAACTAACAAACAAGCAGTTAATTACTTTTTCTTTTGTCCAAACATACTTAATTAAAGCTCTAGAGGTGAGTAAATCAAATTTAATTTGTCGTTCCATTAATTTTCACTTTATATTATCTTGTAACTGAAATACATGTTTGAGAAAGATTTGGTGCATACCAATTTGTACTCTATTTTATCAGAGATTGGTCAAAATCAATGTGTCCTTATATGTCTTGGTCCCAAAAAAAGAAAAGAAGGAAGAGAATACTAACTTGCTATTATTGTATAACTTGTAACAATAGAATTTATTCACTTGTTGTTTTGAATTCTTTAGAAGTAAAAATCAGTATTAATGCATTCATACAAGAGGTGGTGAACGGATTGGATCAAATTTGGAAAGATCGAAAATGAGTTGAATAAAAAATGGTCAAAATTCAATCCACTCATGTTTCATGCGTTAAGAGTTACGTTATTTCTGATTATTTTAAGATAACATTCTTTTTTAACGAATTAAAAAAAATATGTCGTATAAATTGAGATAGAGAGAGTAGTAATTTTTTCCTGTTATTGTATTCATCAATATTTCTCTATCCCAACACCGTATGTTCATGAACACGCAGATTCTCCACTCCTTTTTTCTAAAATTATTGATGAAATATACATTATTTTGAAATGACTTTTTAGTTATCTTGTGATCAAGATATCGTCTTTTCGATTGAAAACATGTTTGATGTGCTCGGTTGATTATTGACAATCTCACAAAAATGTAAGTTCAATAAAGTTGATCTCATCTTTTACGGAATCGATCATTCTCAATCACTTTAGAATGTATCATCACCTCAATATCCTATTAATAATTTACCAATTACATAAACGCGTCAACAATAAACAAACAAATAAATAAATAAAGCTTCCTCATTTCCAAATGTATCTACACAATAATTTAGCCGTCCAGAATGAGCAACATCTTCCTCGGTTTTATTTTATGTGGCAATTTTTTTTCTAGTCTTTCACAAAAAGAATGTTATCTTACTATAATTAAAAATAATTTAACTTTAAAATACTTTTTAACCGTACCAAATTACATGGTGTCACGTAAAATGAAAGGAAGTGTTAACCAACCATATAGTCATATTCCTTTCAACTCTATTTTCATAAAAATAATTATTTCATTCTTTACGTTTTCCTTTTGCGTGGGTCAATTTACTACTGTCGCCACTTACAACCAAAAAATTAAATTAAAACATCTATACAAAAAGACCACTGTCAAGTCCTTGTCTTCCTTCTCTTCATTTTAAGATGAACACTAGATTATATTTTTCTTACGTTCAAGAATTAGAATTTAATTCGTTATTTTTTACGCTAATATAAGACGTGAAGTCGATAAAAAAAAACTTTCAATCTTAATAAAAGGTGAGTATCATCTAATATCGTAATGTGTGGGACGATTTACAAAAGTCAACATTTCAAATTTTCAAAAATTAAGAGTTTTTTTTCTTCTAAAGATATATAATTGATTATGAAAGACATAGAAGGAAAATTTTAAAGTGAGAAAAGTTTGTTCCATTTTGAGTATGAAAAATAAAAACATATGGTAGAATATAGTATCATAAATAACTCAATTTAGCAAACCAAATAAAAAAAATAGGGAAGTTATTGAATTGCTTTTCTTGATTGTGAATAGTGAATTGAATGACAATTTGACACGTACCCACGTGCGATAGCCCCACATTCAATCAACTCAAAAACTTAGATCAAACTGCCACACATGCAAGTTAGAATTTTGACAAAAAAATGTCACACATGTTTGGGGTTGGTGTAAAATCTATCAGGCTTCAACGTGAATATCGGATATCGAATTGAAAAAAGAAGAAGTGAAATAGTCCTTTTTTAAGTTTTAAGTATATCTTTTGAAAAAGTTTTAATTCTTTGAATTTGTCAAACTTAAGCATTTGTTGGTCATAATTAAATATTTAATAAACTTGAATTGTTAAATTTAATGAGAATGGTGACAAAATAAAATGCAATAGAAACTCACATTTAAAGGTGCAATATTTGATGATATTTTCTATTTATGTACAATGCAATTTAAGAAGGTATAGTTTCTACAACTTCTAGTCTATTTTTAGTGTGTGAAGCAAATTTTGGTTGAAATTATTTTCCACATATTGCGCCAAGTTTTATAAGCAGAGTTTGTTAAATATATGATTAAAATCAGATAAATTTAAAGGATTAAAATTATTCAAGAATAACTTAAGGGGCTATTTTTGACACAATCTTTAACATACATAATCATTTTTATTATACTCCAAAAATGTATGTGTGAGAAAATGACAAAAAATAGCCCCTTATGTTTTGAGGTAAGTTCAAAATGGTTCTTTAAATAAACTCTTTTGCAGGTTTGGTCATTTAAGTTTGTCGAAAGTAAATATTTTCTTATTATCGTTTAATATTTAACAAACTACGACGGTTAGACTATGTGAAAAAAGGTAACCGTGAACATCAAGAAAGTTTCATTAAATCCCATTAATCAGTATACCAAAAAGTCTTTTTAGATTTAATTTGGATCAATTTCAAAGCAAAAAAACGTGTTGGTGAATTTTTTACACTACATATTATGGTAATCACCATACTTTGACCACAAATTCATTCCTATCGCCAAAATTCAAAAAATAAATATTGACGAATTATCATACTTTATTGTTAAAAGTCTTGACTATTATCAGATAGAAACTTGTGTTGATCGCCAAGATTTTGATTAAAATTTTTGATGAATCATCATAAGTTATCCTCATAAGTTTTAGGAGCGTTCTTACAACTTCTAATATGATATTTATCTTTTCTAGACTTGTTATAACAAAATCGAAATTTAAACGATAGACATCCAAAATTCTATTTGACAAATCATCGAGACCTTGTTACCTTTGGGCCACTCAAGGGCCCGTAACTACAAGGGTTGAAGGACCCCTCCCCCCCCATATCCTACCTACAATCATGCACACTTCACATGAATGGTTTTCGATTAGAAATTCTAATGAATCATCATAAATTATTCCAACAATTTCTAGGAACATGCTTCCAATTTCTAGTGTGAATCTATCTTTTCAAAACTTTTTTTAATGAAATTATATTCAACCTATGGCATCCAAAAAAAATTGTTTGTGTTAATCACTCAAGCCTTGTTATCTTCGGGCCCACTTAAGGGCCCGTAGTTGCATGGGCCGAATGACCTATCATCTTGTCTTTAATCATGCGCACATCATATGAATGGTGGATTTTTTTTTGGAATGATCCCCTTTTCTTCTTAAATATCTTGCCCTTTTTGGTTTTCTTTTTCTTCTTCATTCAAACACTATAAAAATGCTTTAAAATATTTAAAAATAAGTCAATTCAAACATACTCGCTTTTAGTAATTTGAAAAATAAGAGAAGCAATTGATTATAGTAACATATTAAATGATAATTGCTAAAATTCTTTACAATATGAGTGTTTATTAGTTAAAAAATCCAATGCAAAATGGTAAGCAGAATTCAGAAATTATAGGAGCTAGGAGGAATCGATTATATTTTGCCAGTGGGAAGTGGGGTTTGCACCTTACAAAGGAAGCATGACAACTGGCGTGATCAAATAAATTAACTAATCCCTCCGTTTCAATTTATAAGATATTGTTTAACTTAGCACAAAGTATATAATATTTTTAAAAAAAAATTGTGGTCTAAAACAAATTTTAGACATTTATGTGACTATGAACCATTTCAGTAATAGTAAAAGAGGAATCTTAACTATTTTAAGGTAACATTTTTTTGGAACGAACTAAAAAGAAAAACGTGTCACATTCGCGCAGTTAGATTGGACAGCTTTCATCAATTAGGCTGGGGACAACAATCAACAATGGCGTATCGAAGAAAAATCTTATCTGTACAAACCTGGCTTTCATTTTTAGCGAGATGATAATATAATAATTCAATGAATTTTCTTTTCTTTAGAATATAGCTTATACTCCCTACCTTAGTACTTTTTAATAAAGTTGGTGAAAATACTTATATGATATCACTTATTAAAATTTGAATTTTCTAATTGAACTTACTATTCATGATGTAACATGGTGTTAAAAGATGCTGAAAATTATTCAGTTGTTAAGTAGTACATAGTTTTTTTGATAGTGATTGTGTACTAATTGAATAATTTTGTATCATCAATATGCTAACTAGCTGGCAAGTTTTAACAAAGGGAGATGTTTCACCAGTTTGAGGATTACAATTATGAGATTCATGGGATAGGGTATTTTGAAAACTTTATAATGTCACTTTACACCTCTCAGTTTCTTACATCCATTTCTGGAATATAATTTTAATTTATTATGGTTTTGTAAGGTTTTTAGGATATCTATTATTAATTGTGTTGCCATGAGAGTGCAAATTTGAGGCTTCTCAGGGTAGTTTCTGAAATGTATTTCTTAAAGGTAACAAATCAATCATATCGTGATTTTAAAAAAAAAATCATATGAAACCAACAAAGATAGTCACCTTCACCTTCCTCCACACGGAGTCGCTCGATGTTCGATGAAATTGCAAATATATGACATGCATCTATTGATTTGATATATTTTTACAGCCTGAGTTTTTTTTCACAAATCCCCACTTTGATGTGTAGAAGAATTGCCATATATGATATGAATTAGAGAATAAATATTGATCATCAACTTGAGAAAATGCACTACTCCATAATGTTACCTGATCATATATTTTGAGCTTAATAAACATTTTCTTACATCTCCTTTTTATCAAATAAAATTAAACCCTTCCATACATGAAGTTTCATATAAACTATTATCTCAAAATTGAAGTTTCAAATAAACATCAACTAGTGTTTATTCTGCTGGTCCTCTTATAATGTCACTTCTTCCATTCATTGGAGAGACGGCAGCGAGAATAACCAATCCACCCAAAACAACAATCAAGACACCCAAACAGTTCACTAGCAATGCCTCGGTGGAGTAGCGTGAGATTATGTGGCTTGCTTGAAGGAATGTAGCTTTCTCTAAGAAGCCAGTAGCACAGGTAGCAATAGCAAGGGCATATATATAGATGCCAAAAAAGACATGCCATGGTAGAAGAGTCGCTCTGCTGTTCCTTGAACCACCTGGATACCAGAAAGTTGCAAAACCGACAGCCCACTGTCCAGAAGTTATTGAAAAACTAAATTATGCACTATTACATATAGTAATAAGGACGCTGCAAAAGAACAGGAAAAGGGATACAACAAAAGAGTAGCATAGGAGCACTAAAGAGGAGTACCTGGACACCAAATAGAAAAAGGCAAAATAAGCCCAACCATGAGTGAAGACTGTAAAAGTTGTCGATTCCTTTGTCATTATGAAACTTCCAAGCAGCCCATAGACCAATTAGACTCAAAAAGAAAGCCAAGAACTGCAGGACAAGATGAACTGATTTCCGGAAGCTCTTTGTTCCTGAGACTGTCTTGTACGCCAGCATTGCTGGAGCAATCCACACCAAATTTGGAGATTAACATAATCCATGACACAAGAGATACATAAGCTATGCTGAATTATTCTGATTAGGATGCAAGAACTGAAAATGTAACTCAACTTTATGTGAACACCTTTCTTTTGACGCTTTTAATTACTCCCAAAAAGGTATAATGCTTCTCCTATTTGCACATTTTTTAGTTTACCCTTATATTTTATTTTAGTTTTGCTTTTCATATTTATGCATTTTTAAGAGTATTTTTATATATATTAAATTTAAAAAATGCCAAAAAGACTCAATTGTAGTTTAATTGGGCCAATTTGGATCCAATTCCGCCAACCCAATCAAACCCAACCCGATCTAGTAAACTGTGGCTCAAAACTACGTAGTTTTGGTTAAATGGGTAGAACTCAATCTCATCCCTCTATCCTCTTTTGATCCAATGACCCTCATTTGACATCTCTGTCAAGTAGAAAACATCTCAAAAATCATATTTTTGACCTCCATTAGTCTCCGTCTTGTTCCTTCTCCTCCTCTCCTTCTCCCCACCACCAGCCACCTAAAAAAAAACCTTCAAGCTTCAATGTGTGCAAAAAAGGGTGTGACAACTCTGACGACTTCGCTAGGAAACCTAACTAGAATTCGAGCTTTGTTTATTGATTAATATTTGACTTTACTAGTTACTTGGATACATATTGTGTTCATTGCCTAATGTGGTCTTTGTTGCTTTTAACAACTTTGATATTGTGTGATTGTATATATCAACTATCTTCTCTCGCACACCATCCTGAGTCTCTTTAACACATTCAACATTGTTCATTGTGTGTGCAGATAATGGAGACCACATTCCTCGACCCTTCCTTTGTGACTAGGTACAAAATTGAACCAGTCAACAGCGAATTTTGGTGCAAGTCTAATGATAGAAGTGTTCCAAGAATAACATTTGTAATATAATATATTGCACCCTTCAAAGTAGGTAGCTCTCTTTTACACTGTGTCAATGCACAAAACATGTCTCCTAGAATCATGGGTATAAGGGTGGGGTTATCCATTGTTGTTAACGCCCTTACTACTCCACCCAAACGAATGTCAATATGTCCATCCTGTTCTGGAAAAACAATAAGCCTAAAAAATGCAACCATGAAAGCAAAGCACCTATGCACTCTCCATTTTTCTGGATCCCCTATATTGCTAAGTTGACCATGATACTTTCTAATCCTTCATTTCTGACCATACCTCTTAAACAGAAAATTCAGAGAAATCCATCTGTTTCTCAAACTCTATTTCTTCATTTGATTGATTTTCAAATAGTCCCGAAACTTATTCCCATTAATCTTTTAAGAGATAATAGGTCTTTTGTTACGGAGATCAGAGCCCCGAAGACTAGATCCCATCCCCATAAAACCTGCAATTTCTTCCAGAGTTGGGGTCAGTTCATAATCCGAGAAGCGAAACACATTATTCTTATAATCCCATAGATGAATCAATGCCTCGAACACATCTCTTCTAGGGTCGATTTCCAACATGTGCACTAGATGCCCCAAATGACCTTCTATCTTTTTGTCAGCTATAGTCCCCCATGTTTCTCCATCATTGCCACAGAAGGAGTTAAGTTGGTGAACAAGATTCTCCAGGAAGTTGATGTAAACGAAAAATACCGATAGAAACAATAAAAAGACTACAAATAATAAAGAGCAAGCTGGTGATGATATTTCTATCATATTGTTTATTTATTGGGTGTCTACTTACTTTTAAGTGTGTGTATATATATATATATATAAAAAAAAAGTTTCTTCTAAAGAAGAGAAGTGCTCAGTAGATTCAGAATGGATAGAGAGATTTTCCTCAGCTATTATCAGATTAACGAGATTATTCAATAACCTCATCATTGCACCTCTTTCTTAATCAAATTAGGCAACACTTTTAAGTATATATATAAATTATCAAAGAAACAAGTATAGATAATTTTCCATGGTGTGAGATGGTGGAGTTGAAAGGAAGCAATGGATATATTCCCTTTTCTTTTTGTCATTTTTCATCTAAAGGATGAAAGGTTATTTAACAATTACAATTACAATTACATTTCTCATACTTAAATTCTTTTTTTGTGGCCTTTCTTGCTCACAAAGCTAAGGAGAAAACAAAAAACCATTTACATTCATCTAGCAATATATGGATGAAACAACAATACATGAGAATTCTATCAATGACTTGTGACAAAGTAGCTCTTTGAAATGAGTCATTATGCGTAAGTTCTTTTTAGCTATACAGCAAAAAAAAATGGCATGGTAGAGAGCCATTTAGTCTCTATTTATATCCTCTCCTTATATATAGCATATAGCTTTTAAGAACACTCAACAACAATGATTAAAATTAGTGTGACTGATAGCCTTAATCTGTTTTTCAATAAGGTAGTTTGACTTATAGTCTTAATATTTACCTTCACCATTTAGAAGGACGAGGCCGATTACCATTAAAACAGGATGAACCTGCATGAGACAACATGGAAAGCACAAATAAGATAAGAGTTTGCTTCAGTTTCCGAAAGGCTCTGAAACTTGAATGACAGTACAACAAAGGAAAAGTAAGAAATAGATCTTGACATTCATTAGTAGCAGATGTGTTATTTTTGGTAGAAAATGCAAAAATTAGAAGTGACAGGATTGATTTTTCTTGTTAGGCATATCCTACACGAAACGAGTCATCCTAAGTCTCTTCCTCAAACATGACGCAGCAATAGGTACACAACTGTACAAGAGCTATCACTAAAGCATCATTTGCTGCCCAGTCCCTTTAAAGGAAAAATGTCCTCCAATATCGGTAAAGATAAGAGAACCGCTCACGATATAGCAGTTTCCCCAACGAAGAACCAAGTATATAAAGAAACCTTGATCCCAATATGGAAATTCAAATGACCGTCATCACAATAATCAGTTTCTAGCCATAATCCAATACTTTTGAGCTGTGTGATAACTGATCAATCCATCAAATACACCCTCAATCCCAAACTAGACGGGATCAACCATATGAATCCACACTATCAACAGTCTGTTATATTCAGGCCATTTCATCCAATACCCAATAATTTGTCTACGAATAGAAAAACGTAAAAGGGCAATAATCACAAGCAATGTTAAGCTACAAAAACAATCCGATCTCCATTGGAAAGTTCAAGACATGCTAAACCATAGAGGGATCCGGGCTCTTGAAGTCCATGGGTGTTCCATACCACTACAATACACTTATCTATAATATTTCGACTATATCTGGAGAGAGCACTGCACTAGGACAGAATACTCACCTTTGCACCAAAACAATATGTGTTTGTTACTGCTAATCAATATCTTAAGTTGTCATTATTACTCAGCTTATAGTGCAAACACAGTGCGGGGTAAACAAAATTAGGCGAAACAGGAAAATTGAAGGAAGCTTACATTAAAGATGAGAGCTTTGTTGTCAGAGATGAGTGCTAAACCTCCTCTGTAATGGACATTCCAAATCAACACCAACGCTGCCACCGCAATTCCGATTACTCTCACCAATAGGAAAATCGGAAACCTCACCACCGGCACCGCCATTGATAAATCCTCAAAATTAGTAGCCTCCTCAATAATGCGAAATCTGCAGCTAGGGTTTTTGATTTGCCCAGTTCTAGATCTTTTCTTAATTAAAATTCACAATTACTATTCTTTTGACTTTCACAGGAAAGACAGTTCCCCACGTCAGCTCCACATTAATCTTTTTTAATTTTTGGTACAAATTGAATAATCTATTGGATTAATTGCTTTATGGCAAGAGTGTGTCATTTTGTTTATTTTTAATATTTTCGTTAAGAGAGATCTTGTTTTCTTTTTCTTTTTGATGTATTATTGTTGTTGTTGTTTTCTTTAATAGTTTGTGTTTCCTATTTTATTAGATTTCCTAATTTGGATTACATTTTGATTTCTTAGTTTTGCGATATGTAGCCCATTCAAATTATGTTATTTATTAACCGCTACCATTCCCTCCGTCCATTTTACTTATGTATTATATTAAAAATAGTTAATCAATATTACTTGTCTAGTTTAGAAAATCAAGAGATAATTCATCATTTTGTGTCTATTTTATCCTTGTTATTAAATACCACTACATTAAATTAATTGTTTATTGTTTCAATATCTCATACATTTTTCAAAACATTAAATTTATTCTTTCTCTAACCAATCTTTCATTTCTCAGAAATGTTTCAAAGAATAATAAAATTGTTGATTCTGCCATTTAAATGGTCTTTGAAGGGAATCAATAGTGGAAATTAGATATTTACAAAACCAACTGATTCTAACCCCACTCTGTTGCTTACATATAGTCTTAACTAGAGTAAGGATAAGGATACAGAAAGCCAATTGTAAGGATGGTTACCCTCCTATTAGATATCCAGAAACTCAACTACCCATATGTTGGAAGGAAAACTCTACTCCATCAGAAAGATTTCTTGGTGATTTCATTTATGCCTGGCCAGGTAAAGCTTCTACAGTAACTTTTAATTGACTTCACCATCTTTGCTGAGTTAATGAACATTTGTATTCAATAGGATTAGATTTCAAATATCACTGATTTAATCAATTGTACTGTGATAGCTTTTTGTTAGTAGTGGTTGTCACTCCACTATTTTCAGTTTCTTGAGGCAGATCTTCAAAATGTTACAAGTGAACACAAATAATTTAAAACTGAGAGATGGCTCGATCGATTATTTGTACAATGTCATGCAATTTGAATATATACAGTGTCACATTAAGACATTATGAACACAAGAGGGATGGATAGCAACAGCTTCCAGGGTACAATAATTGAAAATTAGCAACAGCTTTTTTTCAACATCATGTAGGACCTAGAATGAACTGGGATGGATAAAACAATATGCTGCAGACTTAGGTGACCATCAAATGCTGCAGTCTTAGAAAGGGCTGATCCTGCGAGCTAACTTTATCAAGATTTCTGGAGCAAGCCGCTTTCTTGGAGGTGCCATTGCATCCTTAGCAAGAGCTTCTTTGTCGTTACCATGTATATATGCTACTATATAGTCAAAAAGGTCATCTTTACCACCTCTTAGAGGATCCTGCAGTTCAAGATCAATTAATTTTCAGCAAGACACTGAAATCTCATCTTTTCCCTAATGATTCAGAAAAATACTACCACGATAAGTAGACTACATAAGAATGAACGAAGAGTGCATACATGAAGGAATAAATCCGTGTGAGTTTTTCCATCATACAAAATCGATTCAGCTGGAACTCCCACTCTGTGAAGTGTATCTACAAATGCTTTGCTGCAGAGTACGGGCAAGTTCAACATGTTATTATACAAGTTCACACTTAAACGCGATAGCCATTCTTTATGTAATCCATTAAAGTAAAAGTGGTGGGTCATCATTGCCCTTCAGAAGGAGTTCAGACCTTGAATCCGATGGAATGGAGCTATCTGAAGAACCGTGAAAAAGGATAATGTGAGGCAGCAAATGGACAGCAGCTTTAGAGCTCCGATCCTGTACCATAGTTTCAGGAGAGAATTTTTGCAGTGACTCCTCCCCTTCCATTATACTGTAGATGACAAGTTAAAATCTCATCTTCACAGAAAGGTAGTTGTGGCAACATAAGCTAACTAAGGGTAAATAAGTGAGTTTCTTATTTATTTTCTTATTCGTTACATAAGCAAAAGATATTATCCTAAAGGCATTTGTATATTATCTTAGACATACTATGGGAGGGTGGGTAGGGTAGGGGTGTGTGTGTGAGGTGGTTGGTAGGGGGGTGAAGATGGAGTATGGTGGAGGGTTGGGAATATACAATCAATGTGGAATATCACTTGTGAAACTTGTTTTCTCTACTTCCAATAGGGAAGTCATTTTCCTCATTCATTAGGAACTTGTTTTCCTAGAGAAAATATTTATCCAAAAATTTTGGCCAATCGAACATGAGAAAATTGAAAATGTCTTCCTCCATACCAGACACACCCTAAGCTTTTGCCTGTTACGTGAGATAATGCTGTTAGCGGATATTTACCTCAAGAAAATTGAGCGATATAACCCTCTATTATTGAAATGATCAACTAAATTGGGCAAATTATACCTGTCAAATCAAACCATGGAACACCAATTAGCAAGAAATCTAACATAAATAAAATAAAAGAAGAGCATACCAACTGAAGGAAAATAAGACATAAAATGCACACAATTCTTTGGTGAAGCATTTGCAGCACCAAAAGAATGCTGCAGGGAAAAAGAAGGATACAGCAACATGGTTTAATGAAAGCAGCAGAAGTTTAGGGAAAGAAAAGGTAAAAGAAGAAAATCTAATTCCTTTTATTTGATTTTGATCATGTGAATTGCAACTATCCAGATCGAAAACAATAACCAATAATAACTTTGCTATGAAACTGGCCACTTACGCGCCTGACAAACCAAAAAAAGCTTTTATTTGGGAGGTGCTCCAAGAAACAGTTTCTCCTCTAGATTCTTTGATCGCCTGCTTCACAAGAACACAAGAAGAGAGATGTGCACCAGCAGATTGACCCGTGAGATAAATCCTGGAAAATACAGACAGCATGACAGAGTTGAAAATATCAAGTATTTGATAAGTAAAGAAAGGCTTCTTAGGAACTGTCCAGTTTTTCTATTTCATATTTTTCTGCTCTAGTTTGTATAGTGAATAACTAGACTGTCCGTCAAGTCATCTGAGTCCAGAAGAACTGCTATCCAATGTCCTTCACATCCATAAATAAGAATTACGAAGTGTTGTACAATCTAGAGCTGAAAATAATCTCAATCATCCTTTTTAGTGATCTGGGCATGCTTATTCAATTCTGCTCTAAATGCAAATCAGGGGAACGATATTAAACCTATTTGGATCACCACCATAATCAGCGATGCTGCTGCAAACAAATGAGATTCCCTGAGACACATCTTCCACCATATCTCCTATTGTTCCCTGTGGAAAGTTTCTGCAACCAAAGAGTCCATTATGCATCTCGAATGTGGACACGAAAAGTGCGATAGTGTGATGGCACTGCTGACCAAAGAAAATGGGAGGGCAGGGAAAGTAGTAACTGATGCAGTGTATATCATACTATATAATGATGTTTTGACCCCGTCAATATCTTTTTGGGAAAAAAAGAAGTTATTTTTTCACGTAGTGATACTAAAGGTTAATGCAGAGCCTTAAAGATAAAAACGGGGCCTGTCCCATATATCAATGCATAACAGATCAACTAAGATTGCCTTATGGAGAGTTAATATGTTAAACAGAATTGTGTTCTATTGATTCGCTATAAAAATCATGTCTTGGTTCCCCTTCTATCTAACGAATCACCCAGGAGAACCAGTAATATAAAACACATTACATGCAGCATGAAAGTGGACGACAACCTGTAGTTTAAGAATTCAATCAGTTACCTGTAATCAATGCATGCCACTATAATGTCATGTTCTGATAATTGCTTTCCTAACAAAGAACCCCAGGCCTTGTACCTGCATGAGTATGTGGGACTTCAGCATCAATGTTATATTCAGATAAGCACATCATCCATCCAATCCAGGATTGAACATGCCACGAATAAAGTAGAACTAATTAGGGATATATAAGTGCTAGAATCTATTCAGAAGGACCTGAGCATAACCAATTTTGCTTTTAGTTCCAGTTATTGATCTCATGTGTGTTATTATGGAGATGTGCCTGTGAGGCTAATAAATCATTGTTCGGAGGTAACTCAGTCATGCAACATGTTTGAATCTTTTTCAAGGCAAAAAATCTGAGGAGAACGAAGTTCTTATTGTTGACGTTTGTTTGTGCAACGAGAGAGGAGAAAGACCACTTTATATAAGCATCTTGATGTTGCTACTCTAAACCTCATATTTAATGTTTCTGGAAGTCATGCAGAACACGCCCCCATACAGTAAAGGAGCTCTTTAGTGCTTCTATACATTTCATGAGTAATGTCAGATTTGTAATCGGATGAAACTCCATAAGTTCTTGATGGGGTTGAAATTTCAGTGTCAAAAACTCAAAACCTTTATTTGATAGGGTATATCTGACCCCGACAGGAATTTTAATGGGTAATTCTTTCATCTAAACCAAGAAAGGGGAAGTTGCAAAAAAGGTGTTTATCTACCAGAACCCAGGTTTTATTCCAGTTTAGTATACAATCTATCCTTAAAAAAAAAAAAATCCTTGGAGGCTTCCAGCACTTAATGGATTTATTCTATCTTGTGGATGCCATCCTAACATGCATCCACCTAACTTGCTACTGGAAACATGATTGAGATATCTTGCCAAACACACACGTTAGATTCTCAATATTTTTTGTCTTCAGAAATCATCACTAGTAGCTTCATGAGAACTGTAATAGCTTGAGAAGGCAAAAGACCGCTGGAATCTATTTATAAAATTATTTATAAAATTGATAATTCTGGAATTTGGAAACCATAATCAACTGCCTGCTTATCCCAGGTTGTAGATAGTAGTAGAAGAGATCTGAGATCATTATACACAATTGACAATGTTTCATACTTCTCCTGTTGTACATACATAAATTATATCCATGCTAAGGAAAGAAACTTGACTATTTATGGGCTTAAAACAGAGCCTCTCGAATCTACTACTGCCTCGTCCATTGAGTATAACAGAGTAAATGATGGTATAGCAATGAACATCGGGATGATACTAGGAAATATGGTCCGAAGAATCTCGATAGTAGTTCCATGAACAATCCTTTGCAGGATTGGATTTTTTTTATAGTGGAAATGCCATAAAGCGCGACCCCAGGAAATAATATAGGAAAACATTCTCTTATGTTGTTCAAGTGCAGGAGTGGCTACAGCAGTCTTAGTAAGTTAGGAATACTCTTTATCAATTTCATGAAGAGAGCAGAAACCTAATATCCTATAAACAAAGTTAATGATAGTTCATAGCACCAGAGAGGTAATTAATTATACAAAAAAAATTACATACTAGATCTCTTGTTTCTTACATACTAGAGGAATTTAAGGTTTAGAATGATAGCAGAAGTATCTAGATTTCTTACTCACCCAATAATCCATGCTCCACCTGTTACAAATACCACAACTGGCTTTGGGCTGTCTATCTTTGCAGGTAGATATAAGTCCAACCTGAAATATAATGTCAGTTTGAGTCGACCTAAGAAAGTAGGTCAAGGGGAAAAGAAGAAAAAATGACATACCTATTCCTCGGCTGATCACCATAGACAACACTTCGCCGGACCAGTGGTGAAAAGAAATAATAAAATGCAACTGTCACAATTGACAGAACAAGTTAAATTTGATCCTGTTGTGACAGTTATAGACATATATAGTTGCCGAATAAAAAAATAAAAAATGCACATGTCTCTGTCAGAGGTGGTCCTAGGTAAATGGGACTCAGAAAATGACTACAAAGACATCCCTCTCCATGCTAACCATCCTCCAACAACCCACCCCCACCCTAATGAGAAAATATGCCACAACAAAAATATTTTGTCACATGAAATGTTACAACTATTAAACAGGCTTTTTCATGACTGCTTTGCAGTAGCTATTTGCTTCTAGTGGGAAATGGTCACAATATAATCCCAACAAGAATGCATCATTCAATTTCCTGATTTTAGTTTTGTTGTTTGAAGAACTATACTAGAAAAGTGACTTTGCCAGACATGTGATGAGAAATATTAGGGAGTTCATTTATAGCTGCAATAGGCATTATTATTCATACCCAGCTTTCTAACTCTTTTAAGAAGATGGTCATGACACTATTCCATAACAAAGAACGCATTAGCTGTTTTACTGATTCTGGTTTTTCTAATGGAAGAATTATATTAGAAGCAAACCTTTTTGGACATATGAATGGTATATTAAAGGACATATTGCTAGCTTTCTTACGAGTGTTGTACACCAGAGAAGGTATCGTCAATTCGTCATTCTTTCAATATGAATGGATTGGAAAAGAGCATCTTTTTTATACTCACCTTGGATAAAACCAGGCATAAGTAGCATTGCATATAAGGCAAGACCCAAAAATCTTGTAATCCATCGATAACCTAACCTGAATAAAGGAAGTAATAAGAAACCACATCTTGTTGACAATTCCTCTATATCTTGTTCAGTCGCAACTAAATAGTTTCTTTGTTCTTGAGTAGGTTTAAAAAAACATGTTTGTTACAAGAAAATTATGTATGGTATAATTATAACAACAACAACATACCCAAAATAATCCCACGGGTGGTCTCTGAGGAGGGTAGCATGTACGCAAACATTACCTCTACCTTTGTAGGGTAGAGAGACGGTCTCCGATAGAGCCTCAGCTCAAAGGAAAAGTTTTGAAGCAGGGTTGCAAGAAAAAATATAACAGTGAAATATCAACAGACAAAGCAAATGAAGCAACAAATAATAATACACAATGAAGAATAAGAAAAATACTACACGGTTACTAAATACTACTACTAAGGTTCGTACCCTCCTTCTCCAATATGACGTGTGACACAATTTGGCCACCGACTAGCCTTCTACTCCTAATCATCTACCTCCATAGCTAAGATCATGCATGGTATAATCAGAAACCGGAAATCTCGAAGAAGGCTCTGGAAATTCTAGTATAATTTCATAAACTTGACTATAGTGAGAAATTCCAAATCCAACTAATGCTCATTCATTCATATACCGGTAAATATAAAGGATTCAAATCAAAGCTAACAAAGTAATTGTGTACGAAAAAAAACAACATTTATAGCATCACTATCATCCTAATTCCAATTTCTTCTCCGATATAACCTAGGAAAATGAATCCTCTGTATCCATTTGAGCATATTTTGAAAATAAAACTTGACAAAGTATCATATATTAAAAGTTGATAACAGTAAAATGGAAATCAGAGCAAGTTACCCGAGATAACTAAGAAGCTTGAAACTTAATCGAGTAATCAAATAGGTCTCAGCAGCAGCGTGTCCAATTTCACGGCTAATGGATCCTTGATGATAGATAATTGGAGTCGTGGACTTAGTTTTGTTCAATGGTTTTCTCCTCCGCTGGTAATTATATGGAATTGAAGGCAAAATTGGTAAAGTAGAAACCCTAGCTAGTAAGTGAGCAGTATCCCCTTGATTCTCCATATCCGCGCCGAAAGCATGCAAAATCCCGACGAGAAAGGGGAGATCTCAAATTTTACTCAAAAGGTAAAACACGTGAGAAGATGATTCTAGGTGAGCCGGAGAAGGTGTACTTTGGCGGGATATATAAACCTTTAATTATATAAAAAATTCAGTTGACACATCATATTCACTGGCTAACGGTTCTATGACTGCAGACACACTATTTTCCCCTGTATCCATTACTGCTACTATTCACTCGTCCGCGCATTTATTTATTTATTTGAATTTTGAGGAAAAAATTATTTATGTAAAATTTTGGCTTCTTTATATTATTTTTGTTTGAGAAATGGCTTATCTATGTTATTGCTCCTTTTATCCTATATTAGTTGATCATTTTTCTTTTTACAAATAATGACATGAACGAGTCTTTTCTCAGACTGAGATGGCATACATGATCCAAGCTTTTAATATAAGGCATAAATGAACATTTTCTCAAACTCAAAGTTCAATAGCATATTTGAGTATTTCCAAGAAACTTTCAAAAACAACAAAAACATTAGGTCTTAAATAAGACTCTATAGTTATAGTTTGTTTAATTACGAATAATAGCAAAATGTTAGGGGAGAAGAGAGGCGAGCGAGATCTTGGAGATAGTGTAATTTTTCACAAATTTTGGAGAAAAAAAATACAAATACAAACTGGTTTGTATCAAAATGAATACATATTAAGAGGAGAGAGGCGAGCGAGATCAAGAGAGGGAGGAGAGAGGCGAGCGAGATTGAGATAGGGAGGAGAGAGGTGAGCAAGATCGAGAGAGGAGGGAGAGAGGCGAGCGAGATTGAGAGAGAGGATTGTATTGTGTATTTATTTTGCATTGTATTATGTATTTATTTTGTATCAATTGTATTCAAAATACAACAAATTGTATTTTATGTCTATTTTGCATTGTATTATATATTTATTTTGTATTAATTGTATTCAAAATACAACGAATTGTATTTTGTATTTATTTTACATTTTATTCAATATCCGTTTTGAAGCCATCACAGCGAAAAATAACCGCAAGAAATATCAAAGAGAAGAAGATCGAGATCAAATCTGATATAACCAAAAACAAATACGCAAGAAAACGTAGATTAGATGCAAGAATTCACGAGAAAGATAACAAGGAATATATACAGAAACAAGAGGCGTGAAGAACCTCATTAGAGAATAAGGAATAGAAGAATTGATTCTCTTCTTTGTTTGTTTCAAAGAGTTTGCTATAAAAATAACATATTGTTGTTTATTATAATATTTTTAAACTATAGATATTTTTCATAAATAAGTTGTAATTTTTGTCATTTTTCATAATTTTCCCTTAAAATATAGTGTATCTATTTCATATGTTTAGTTTGAAAATTATAACGAATTCTTTCTTTCCAGTGCAATAGAAATGAATTGTTGATATTTTTTTTACTATCTAAATGGAATGAATTTATCAAAAGCATGTATTAATTATTATTTTTCAAGATTGTCCTTCTCTTTAATGGAATTTTTAACTATTTTTAAAGTTTAAATAAAGACTATTTTTACTTTTAAAAATATATTTGAGAAGAATCAAAAGAGTGATATTGACTTTGATTAATGTCTTTGATTTTTTTTAAGGTGTGTGTCACACTAATCATATATATGGGATTGGAGGGAGTAATTCCTAGTTTATCTTTATTATTAATTATAGTTATTTTTTAAAGCATCGAATTTGAAAAAACAAATAGTACTAAGGTGTTTTTGGTATGAAAGAAAATATTTTTTTAGAGAAATAAGTAAGTTTCTTACTTAATTTTTTTTTGTATTTGGTATATAAATAATAGATTTTATTCTAAAAATATTTATACAATCTAGATAAATATTATAGCTCGTGCGAATGGGGGTGAAGGTGAAGATGAGGTGTGTTGGAGGATGATAATGACACAATCAATGTGGAATATCACTTGTACTTGTAATACTCCTTCTGTCCAACAATACTTTGTCTGTCCCAATTTATGTGATATAGTTTGATCAAACACAAAATTTAAGAAATATGAAAAAAATTACTATGTTTGAAAACTATCTTTAAGATAAACAAATTTTTAAATAGAAGAGTACACATTTATAAATTTTCTATCAAATAAACGAGACATAACATTTGTAAAATAAGAAAATATGTCAATCTATTTGAAAAAATTAAACAAAATTTGTCACTTAAATT
>JAJONR010007496.1:0-23204 GCA_029582245.1 Solanum etuberosum
CCCCCCCCCCCCCCCCCCCCCCCCCCCCCCCCCCCCCCCCCCCCCCCCCCCCCCCCCCCCCCCCCCCCCCCCCCCCCCCCCCCCCCCCCCCCCTGTTTTAGTTGGCTTAAATTTTATTTTGTTTTTATTTGAGAAAAAAATATCATGTGTCATTAATTTATTGGTCAGTCTTTAATTTTACTCAATATTAATTATTTAAAAATTATTTTTGACACAAATGACAAATGTCGTCGTTTAATTTGTCACTTTACACGTCATTCGCGAGTGTAACCCACACACCTTATATGTTTTTGCTGATATTTAAAAAGGTGTCAAAATGACATAGCGGAACCCACATGAGGTGTCTAAAATAAACATTGTTCAGTTAAGGTGTCTAAGTGAAATATTGTGCCAGCTTTAGGGGGCTACCGATGAGTTAAGCCCATATTTAATTGACAACTCTGGTGCATCAGGTTCAACATCAGGCTGTTCAGACAAGCCACATACTCCAAATTTAAAATGGTTTAACCTCCCAGTTAGTATGAACATAAAACTATGTTCACGTTGTTCCTTGTTTCTTTAATTTTTCGTTTGTTAAGGTTGTTTGACATGTGTAGATAAAATATGGCTAATGTAACGCCCCGAGGCTACCCCCAGGGCGTAAACATGGGACCTAGAATCACGAGTGACCCCAAGTTAACCCTGAGCTGGTATATCATAAGCATACTAAAAGATTTCTGATCAAAATATACTATGCGGAAACTAAATCATGAAATGATGGGGAATACCCATTCTAAGTCTGAATATATAAAGAAACTATGAGTTTTAATAAACAACTGAAGTATCAAACTCAAATCTAAAGCTGAATCTAACTATGTCTGAATAAAGCCTCTAACTGACTAGAGATGCTGAGACATGTCCCCAACTAACTCTAGCAAAACTGAAACTAAAAGACTACAGATGGAAAGGTAACATCTCAACCGTCCTCGAAGAATGATAACTCACCACTGATGCTGCTGAACTGGAGATCGGAGACCGATCTATGCGTGATCTGAGTGCTGAGGGCCTGAACCTACATCACGAGAAGATGTAGCATAGAGTATGCGTCAGTACTTGAAAGGTACTGAGCATGCATGATAGAATAAAGCTGAATAAAACATATAACTGAACAAGCAATAAAACAAGGATATAATCTGAACATGATAGAAATACTGAGTACTGAGCTAACTGAATGCAATGACCAAGTACATGACATGTTGAGACTGAATACTGAACTGTAACTGATAACCTAGTCAATACACTAGAATCTGACTGTGGGAGCTACTAATAATCGACATAAAACCACGTGAGCTAAACGCAGAGTACGATGTATACGCCCCATCGAGAGGAACCAATATACCTTGCCAGGGGTATAAAGGCATGACTGTTCGATGTATACGCCCAATCGATAGGACCCAATATACCTTGTCAGGGGTATAAAGGCATGAATGGCGTGATCACTAAGGTTGATGCCCACAAAGGGAACTTAACCTACGGGGGCACGTAGTTCTGGAAATATGAGGGTGACTGACCCTAGTCCAACTCAGTATTAAGTCTACTCCCAACTGATTATGTAAATAACACATTATGACTGAATTTCTATAATACTAGATAGCTCAAAATACTGACATGCTAACTGAGAATGCAACATTAATGTACTGATAATGAAACATTCTTAACTGGAGCATGTATAACTGAATAAACTGACCTAGCAAAGTGTAATTCATGAACTAAACGAATCTACACAACTAGGGTTCTGAGTTTCAAGCAAGAACTAAGCAATAATTCCACGAAAACATGATAATCTGATTTGGATTAGTCTAATAGCTGAATCACAACATAAATCTGAAATTCTAGACACCCTAGGTCTAAACATGATGTTGAGAATCAAGAATCTGACTGAATTCTAGAGACCTAATGGGCGAAAGGAACCCACTAGTGAAATCCCACATACCTGGTGATGAATTTTACGGAGAAATCCTTCGATTTCAGGGCTGGAACTAAAGAAAACTTGTTGCGTTCTTGGAAGGGTTTGGGTCGCCTCTTTTCTCCTCTTTTGTTCTAAGTTTGAATGATTTTTGGTGAATAAAGGTTCTGAGTATGTCTGACTAAGTTATTAGACTTATTCTGAGTAAAACGACGTAGTTTAGGCATAAAACGATGAAGTTTAAGTGCCCAACGCATATGGAAAATGACCAAAACGACCCTGACTTAATTCTGACGAAGCCCATCCACGGAGGGAACGACGGTCCGTCGTTTGACCTACCGTCCGTCGTTTGGGTCCGTCGGTCAAGTCTGTCCGACAGGGCTTCACTAAAACGAGCATAACTTTTTACTCGGAGATGATATTTTAACAAACTTGACGGTGTTGGAAAGAGGATTCAATTATCTATCTTATGGTAGGTCATGGGCCACCTAATTCCTTTTGTGCTAAGTGTGATGACCATTTGAAGTTGACCCAATCAACAGTTTACCTCTAAATGGCTACTGACCCTCACCTACGGTCCGTAGGTCCAACCACAGACCGTACTGGTCGACCGTGGATAGGATCAGAGACCATAAATATTTGGTATTCAACGACGGACCCCACCTACGAACCGTGTGTCAGACCACGGACCGTCGGTGACTTCCGTGGTTCTTGCACCAGGTCTGGAAAGCTCCAATTTTTTCTATTTTCTCAAATCTGAAGTGTTACAATATCTCCTCCTTGGAAACATTCATCCTCGAATGAAGTCTAAACAAGTTGAGTATGGAGGGAAGAAGTTGCATTTCCTACCACTAAGTACTAGAAACTGATATCTAACTGAACTGGGTTCCAAGATCATGCAAATAAGCTGAAAATGCAAGAACAACTGAAGGAACAAGGTACTAAGACTGAATTTACGCAAAAGTAAGCTAAGAGTCTGGAGAGGAAACTATTATCTCAAGCTGAAACGGAATCGGAAGGAAATAGATGAGGATACTTGGCCTTCATGGCTGCGTTTGCTTCCCAAGTAGCTCCCTCTACGGACTGACTCTTCCAAGATTGTCAAATCTCATCACCCCCTTCATAGGTGATACTTTCAGGAAAACCCAATCATCTATCTCAAACTCTAAGTTCTTTCTCCCCACATCTGCATAGGACTTCTGTCTTAAGTCTATTTCTGATGAGCTGAACTTTTTCCCATAGTTTCATAAACTGAATCTGGCTCAATCAAGGCTGGTTCACCTACTCATCCACCTTAGGAACACATAAGTGACCATCTCCCCCTTAGGAGAAAACCTCTACTTTCTGCTGATGAACTGCTCCTTCCAACTGGAATAATATAGGATCACTGTCCTGTTTTTCCTTAACCTCCACTACCAATGAAGGTTCTGATCTATTCTGGACTATCACACTACCATCTGATGTGTCCGTAAGAGTAACTCCTAAGCGAGCAAGCCGATGAAAATCTTTTGCTAATTCCTTCCCTTTTTCCTCAACATGTGCTACACCACCCTCTAGAGATCATCTTTCTGGCCTTAAGGTAAGAGATAATTCGACCTATAGGCACTAAGCTACTACCCTTCCATTCTAAGATTCGTTTGTCTGGAAACTAGAAACGAACAATCCTAGTTCTACAATCGACCGAGGCATAACACGAATGTAACCAATCCATGCCTAGAATGATATCAAAGTCTACCATTTCTAACTCTACAAGATCTACTGAGGTGACTTTCTGGGAGACTGTGACAGGGCAATTTCTGTATACCCGTCTAGCTATAACTGGGTCACCGACTGGAGTAGAGACTGAGAAGGGTTCTGAGAGAGTTTCTGGACTAACATCGAATTTGACTGCTATATAAGTAGTTACAAAGGAAAGAGTCGCCCTTGGATCTAACAAAGCATACACATCTAAGTCAAAGACTCGTAACGTACCAGTGACCACATCAGGAGAATCTTCCTGATCCTGGCGAGCCTGAAGAGCATACAACCTGTTTTGGCGCTGACCACCACCTGTACCAGATGAGTTACCCTGCTGAGTCGGGCGACCTGCTGGTACTGCTGAAGTTGTGGACTGAGCTCTACCATTATTACCTCCTTGACCCTATTTAGAAAGACAATCTCGCAACCTGTGACCAGACTGACCACACCCAAAACATCATTCCTTTCCTGCAAGACACTCGCCCGGATGGTTCTTACCACACTTAGGACAAGTTGGGTAGGTTCTGGTACCTGAAACACTCCCCTAAGACTTAGAGCCTGATGCCCTACCTTTCTGATCCTGTCAGAACCTGGAGGATGGAACACTAGCTGATGAAGGTGCTGGGGTTGAAGATTTATGCTGGAACTGAAAGCGATTTCCACCACCTGATTTCTGTTGAAAATACTCATAGCTGCCTCTCCTTAGCCTGTTCCCTAAGCTTATCTCCCTCAACCTGCTGAGCATGAGTCATGAGCCTAGAGATGTTCATATTTTCCAGCAACATAGCATTTCTGCACTCTGTTTTCACTAAGTCTGACACTCCATACATAAACTTGTTCATTTGATCCCTGGAATCGGCAATCATGTGAGGAGCATACTTGGAGAGCTGGATGAACTTGAGTCCATACTCTTGGACTGTCATGTTACCTTGGCTCAAATTCATAAACTCCTGAGCTCTTGCCTCCTTCAACTCTCTTGGGAAGAACCTATCCAGAAAAGTCTCACTAAAGCAATCCCAAGTGATAGGAGCTGCATCTGTACCCCTGTTCTCTTTCCATTGAGTATACCAGATATGAGCTACATCCTTAAGCTGATAGGATGCCAACTCAACCCTATCATTACCAGTTACCAGCATCACTTCAAAGATCTTCTTGACCTCATCGATGAAATTTTGGGATCCTCACCAATCTACGATCCTAAGAACTCAGACGAATTCATCCTAACAAAATCACGAACTCTAGCCGCAGCTGACCCAACATTAGCATTTGCAGGAGCTGGAACCTGCTGGTTGTTCTGGTTAGTCACACTCTGAGATAAAAGTTGGATAGCGTTCCGAAATTCAGCATTCGAA
Source organism: Solanum etuberosum (assembly GCA_029582245.1). Classification (NCBI taxonomy): domain Eukaryota; kingdom Viridiplantae; phylum Streptophyta; class Magnoliopsida; order Solanales; family Solanaceae; genus Solanum; species Solanum etuberosum. The sequence goes on from JAJONR010007496.1 coordinate 5,035, forward strand.
ACTTCCTGATCTGGGACTTGAGGAGCTGCGTTTGCGTTCTTGGCATTCGCATTCCCGGCGTAAGCTCTATGAGGAGGCATGATCTGAAACGCATAACGATGAGTTAAAGAGAGATCATACCAACGCACGATAAGAATATCAAGAAAGTGAGGCTTTCCTAAAACATTTCGTAGCTTCCCCCTCATTAGATGTGGTGCACTTCACACCCATGAAAGAGACTCTACTTAGTGCAACTTTTCAGACATCCTAGGACACTTAAACCTAATGCTCTGATACCAAGTTTGTCACGCCCCGAGGCTACCCTAAGGCGCGGACACGGGACCTAGGATCACGAGTGACCCCAAGCTAACCCTGAGCTGGCATATCATAAGCATACTAAAAGATTTTTGATCAAAATATACTATGCGGAAGCTAAATTATGAAATGATGGGGGAATACCCATTCTAAGTCTGAATATATAAAGAAACTATGAGTTTTAATAAACAACTGAAGTATCAAACTCAAATCTAAAGCTGAATCTAATTATGTCTGAAATAAGTCTCTAACTGACTAGAGATGCTGATACATGTCCCCAGCTAACTCTAGCAAAACTGAAACTAAAAGACTACAGACGGAAAGGTAACATGTCAATCGTCCTCGAAGAATGAAGACTCACCACTGATGCTGCTGAACTGGAGATCGGAGATTGATCTATGCGTGATCTGAGTGCTGAGGGCCTGAACCTACATCATGAGAAGATGTAGCGCAGAGTATGCGTCAGTACTTGAAAGGTACTGAGCATGCATGATAGAATAAAGTTGAAACATATAACTGAACAAGCAATAAAGCAAGGATATAATCTTAACATGATAGAAATACTGAGTACTGAGCTAACTGAAGGCAATGATCAAGTACATGACATGTTGAGACTGAATACTGAACTGTAACTGATAACCTGGTCAATACAGTAGAATCTGACTATGGGAGCTACTAATAATCGACATAAAACCACGTGAGCTAAACGCAGAGTCCGATGTATACGTTCCATCGAGAGGACCCAATATACCTTGCCAGGGGTATAAAGGCATGACTATCCGATGTATACGCCCCATCGATAGGACCCAATATACCTTGCCAAGGGTATAAAGGCATGAATGGCGTGATCACTAAGGCTGATGCCCACAGAGGGGACTTAACCTACGGGGGCACGTAGTTCTGGGACTATGAGGGTGACTGACCCTAGTCTAACTCGGTATTAAGTCTACTCCCAACTGATTATGTAAATAACACATTATGATTGAATTTCTGTAATACTGGTTAGCTCAAAATACTGACATGCTAACTGAGAATGCAACATTAATGTACTGATAATGAAACATTCTTAACTGGAGCATGTATAACTGAATAAACTGACCTAGCAAATGTAATTCATGAACTAAACGAATCTACACAACTAGGGTTCTAAGTTTCAAGTAAGAACTAAGTAATAATTCCACGAAAACATGATAATCTGATTTGGATTAGTCTAATAGCTGAATCACAACATAAATATGAAATTCTAGAAACCCTAGGTCTAAACATGATGTTGAGAATCAAGAATGTGACTGAATTATAGGGACCTAATGGGCGAAAGGAACCCACTAGTGAAATCCCACATACCTGGTGACGAATTTCACGGAGAAATCCTTCGATTTTGGGGCTGGAACTGAAGAAAACTTGTTGCGTTCTTGGAAGGGTTTGAGTCGCCTCTTTTCTCCTCTTTTGTTTTAAGTTTGAATGATTTTGGTGAATAAAGGTTCTGGGTATGTCTGACTAAGTTATTAGACTTATTCTGAGTAAAACGACGTAGTTTAGACATAAAATGACGAAGTTTAAGTGCCCAACGCATTTAGAAAAAGACCAAAATGACCCTGGTTTAATTCTAACGAAGCCCATCCACGGAGGGAACGACGGTCCGTCGTTTTACCTACCGGCCGTCGTTTGGGTCCGTCGGTCAAGTCTGCTCGGCACGGCTTCACTAAAATGAGCATAACTTTTTACTCGTAGATGGGATTTTAGCAAACTCGACGGCGTTGGAAAGATGATTCAATTATCTATCATATGGTAGGTTATGGGCCACCTAATTCCTTTTGTGCTAAGGGTGATGACCATTTGAAGTTGACCCAATCAACAATTTCCCTCTAAATGGTTACTGACCCTCACCTACGGTCCGTAGGTCCAACCACGGACCGTACTGGTCAACCGTGGATGGGATCAGAGACCATAAATATTTGTAGTTCAACGACGGACCCCACCTACGGACCGTGTGTCAGACCACGGACCGTCGGTGGCTTCCATGGTTCTTGTACCAGGTTTGGAAAGCTCTAATTTTTTTCTATTTTCTCAAATCCGAGGTGTTACAGCTAATATTATACGTTCACACTTTGATTATATTCCATTAAGAAGATTCATAACTTGGCTCGGCTGAAAAGTTTGAATACGAATCAACTGGATTTTGTTATGGTAGTGGTACAATTAAGCTAACTTTATGCACTATGCAACTTTACTATTAAATCATTACAAAACTTTTCATTTCACCCTGCTATTGCAAATTTCTACATGCATTGACAATGGTTTTTTTGCTTTTAGAGATTCTCACTCCAACTATACGTGTGAATTATGGTTGTTCTACCGGAAGATGATCATCTTCGCCACATTATTGATACAATGACTCTTTCTTTTGCTCAAGTAACCTATTGCAGCGACAAAGTTACATTTCTTAGGAGGTGTCGACAAAACTTGAAATGTTGAAACCACAAATTACCATCCTTCCTCTTGGAGAAGTTAAAGATTACTACGAGTTACTCTTGTTGGGCTGGCACGGGCACCAACTATCTAGTTTTGGTAAGAAAGGTGGAAGACAAATACACTAAGGGGTCGTTTGGTTTGAATACAAGTTATGCTGGGATTAGTTATGCTGGATAAGTTATGCTGGGATAAGTTATATTGGGATTAGTTTTTATTGCTTGTTTGGTTTGTCATATTCAAACTAATATTCATTGTATAATTTTTAAGAATAAGTTATTTTTTACAAAAATACCCTCACCTTATTTAGTTTTCTTTTTACATTTTTTTTTGCAAGCTTTAGTTATTCATTCTTAAAAATAAAATTTCCATCTTATTTAGCTTAAATATTTTTGTGTGTGCATTTCCATGATTGTGCCGTATGTTTTAAAAATTAAACTTTCATCTTATTTAACTTAAAAATTAAACTTTCATCTTATTTAGCTTAAAAATAAAATGTTCATCTTATTTAGCTTAAAAATAAGATTTTCATCTTATTTAGCTTAAAAATAAAACTTTCATCTTATTTAGTTTAAAAATAAAACTTTCATCTTATTTAACTTAAAAATAAAACTTTCATTTTAAGTTTATTAAAGTAAAAGAGAATTTATTATTAAAGTTATCTATATTTTAATTATAGATAAAATATAATTTTTAAGTGAGTAATAAACTATTTAATGAAAAATATGTAATTTAGTAGTGGACTGAACATTTTAAGAGAAATAAAAATATAAATAAACATAATAGTTACAAAAATAAATTCAACTTATAATATATTCATAAATAAAAATTGTATTTATAAAATGTAAATTTTTAATAGAAAAAATATATTTATCATAAAAACAACGAATAATTAAGGTTGTGAATGTTATTATAATTGTTGTTAAAAATTATATTAATATGTATGAATGTAAAAGTAGTGTATAAAAGAGAGTTTAAGGGGGGTATTTTTGTTAATTTACACACCTTATCCCAGGATAACTTATCCTGTGATTACTATACCACCCCCAGTGAGGGATAACTTATTCCAAGACTAATTGTTAATCTTGGGATAAGTTATCCCTACCTTTGCAACCAAACAATGAATTAAAGGTCACTAAAAAGTTATCTCAGAATTAATTCCTCTTATCCATCACACCAAACGACCCTAAAGGATCAAGTAATGAAAAGAAGAAGCTAAAAGGATACAGTAATGAAATTAGTTAGACATGATGGGGAACGGAAAAAATAAAAGAAATTACAAAAAAGAAATAAAAGTTAAATCATAAAGTAATAGCCAATAGCCAAGAATCATCAATTGGGTATGCGGGTGGGTAATCATTTACCATCAAATGAGCATTGTTGTAATTAATTTAAGTAGGGACTAATAGGGTAATTATTTTGATGTTGTGGGGTATATGATGTAGTTTTCCCTTATTTAATTCAGATGAGGCTTTTAAAAATAAGGATTCAGAAGAATGTAAAGAGACATAATATATGTATTTATTTTTAATTAAGTTTTTATTCTTATATATATATATATATATATATATGATAATATTTATTACTCCCTCCGTTTCACAAAGAATGACCTAGTTTGACTTGACACGGAATTTAAGAAAATAAAGAAGACTTTTGAATCCTGTGGTCCTAAATTAAAGTTATATCAAATGTACAAAATTGCCCTTTAATCTTGTGGCCTGAAACATGCCACGTGGAAAGCTGAAATTAAAATGTTACCAAAAAAAGAAAGAGGTCATTCTTTTGAAACAGACTAAAAAGGAAAGGAGATCATTCTTTTTGAAACGGAAAGAGTATAATTTATATGTATTTATATTCTTATTCATAAATATATAACAATAGTATTAAATAGAATGAGATAGTATTTATTATAATCAATGTATATTTTCATTTTTGTACATAAATATAATGACTTTATAAGGATATTTTCGTAATTCAACTTTAAATTTCTGGACACGTGTTTAATTTTGTACGTGTATTCCATGTGAATTTTTATAGATTTGTTAGAACGATAATTTTTTTATGAAAACATAAATGTCACGATCCATTTCTCAGGTCATGATGACACCTACTACATCCCATTAGTAGGTAAGCCTAACCCTTAGCTCGGAGCCATAAACAACGAGCTACCAAGCGGAAGCCAACAATAAAAAAGCAAAAAACTTATAACACGCGAAGAAAGGATAATCAACAAAAAACAATATGGGTATTATTCCAAGACCTGACATAAGTCAGTAGTTGAGCATCTAATCCAAAATAAGAGTACAAGGCTTCTACAAATACAAGATAAGCATAAGCCGTCTCTAAATACCACATAAAGACTAAGTCTAGCAAAAAATAGATGAAAACTTGCAACTCCGAACGCTAGGAGCTCACCCAAGTCTCCAAAATCTAAGATGCTCCACACGATTGCAAATCAATGGCAATAACTCAAATTGAGATCTATAGGGGGCAGAAGTGTAGTATACGTACCAAAAATGGTACTCAGTAGGCAACAACCGACTAAGTTCAAAAGATAGCACAAGCATAAATAACAAGTAATAGAAAAGCATAACACAAATGACTAAACAGAAAATACTAAAATAGACAGGAAATGAAGAATAGAAACAGAAAACAAGGGGTAAGAAGTCGAGTCAAGAACGCACCTGGATCGCAAGCCAAAAACCTAATCGCAAGCAACTAAGATACCAATCCAACAACCTATGTCAGGAGGACCCACAACTACAATCCTAAAGTCAAAACCTACCAGGTAACAGTAAAACAATAGCAGAGAACAAAATATAGTCAAACAATAACCTAACCGGACCCCCATAAGCCGAAAGGTACAAACAACAAACATAATCAAACCGACCCCCATAAATCGGAGGGTACAACCAACAAACAAGTATACTGGTGATAGGCAATGCATATGAATGTGGGGTGAGAAGCAGAACTATCACTAACAAGCCAAACCTCTAACCAGAGGTAACGGCCTCGAACTGCAAATCATTAGCCTCAGATCGGGAATAACGGCCTCAAACCGTCAACATCAACCTCAGACTGGAAATAATGGCCTCGAACCATGAGCATCGATATCAAACCATAAGAAACGACCTCGAACCGTGAATAACCAATAATGGAGCCGCCTACCCAGTCAGTAAACTCCCAGGGGTGCCAGCAAGACCAAAAGCATGCATGAAAGGGCGTCGACGCACCAATTAGTCAAGTAAAACCTGAGCATATCTCAGATGCCTCTAATATCTCAAGTATAAAAAGGAGCACATCCCTACGCCTCTTCATCTAAAAAAATAGTAAGTCAAGTGATCCAGTGGTACGACTCCCGTTAAAACCAATTTAGAATAAAAACTGAGTAAAATAGTGTCTCATTATGAACGATAAATATGCCAATGCATGGGTCAGAATCGTACCACAAAATTGTGAGAATGAGCAAACAATGCAATGCATACCATCACCAGCATTCAAATAAGGCACTCCAAATCAATTAATCATACAACCACTGAAACCACGGTACAAAAATAAAGAGTACGAAACTGGGATTCAACTGGTCCTCGCACGCGGCCTTAGGCCCAACAATATAATTATAAACTCAATAAGGATACGACATGCCCACCGCTAATCAACAACCAAAGGGATCAATAAGCGATTTCAAATTAATAAAGGGGGAGCAAACTCAAGGGACGACGCCTTACCCCAATCACACCGCTTTAGTCCTAGATTGAGCACAACTAGAACCACCCCACAACTACGACGAGCCACCAAGGTCACAACCATCAACGCAAGAAGAAAGCCCACAAACAAGCCCTATAAGGGGCAAATCATAACTACGAGGCAATACAACACAACCTAAAACATCTAATGTCTAGCCTAGTTTAAGGCAACCACGAATCAATCCTAACAAGGATAAGCAAGATCATCTACACCACAAGTGAAGCTACAACTTAAACTAAGGATCCCAACACCCACAATAAGCCCAAGGCTCCTATGGAATCAAGAAATGATAGAATAACAAGAGGGAAGCTAAATACCCTACAAATACCATAAAAAATTACATGAAATCTATACTAGGCATTATCTAAGAAGTTGAATCAAGAAAGTAGACCGAAGCCTACCTCAAAGCTGAACACGAGCGCTTCCAATCCACCACACATGATCTATCCACATCCGAAACACCTCCGAACACCGCCAAACTATCAAATTACCAATTGTAACGTCATTACGGACGTTTTGACACTAAGATTGCAACAATTGGAAATAGACCCAAAATTGAGTCAAAATGAGAATGTGGGACCCGCACTGGGAATTCTGAAATTAACTCTGTCAAAAGTTTCTAATCGACTAACCGAGATTGTGCCCCGAAACAGAGCTCAATTCCATGCCCAAAACAGCCCAAACCACCACATGCAAAATTAATAAGAAAACCAACCTAAGGCAGCAACTTCAAGATAAAATTTACCTCAAATGAAGGTTCAGCAACACAATACCATCACTCCACCACGTAGCAACAACCTCCAAGATCATAGTGGACTTAGAATCACCTCAATCGGAGCTTTCTAGCTCGAGATATCGAAGTTTTAAAATGAGGGCTAAAGTTGATTTTTCGCTATATAAATAGCAGAAATCTGATCGCTAAAAGGAACTTTCTGGTCGTGAAAAGTCCAATTTCTGGTCGCAAAAGCCCGCACCAGATATCAGCACTTCAGTTGGTTTGCTCCAACTCCGAATTCTCCGACAGGGTGTTCAGGAATCATTCGAAACCCCATACACGCAAATGAAATATGCTACCCCATCGAATTCAATATTCCGGACTCAACGGAACCATCAAAACTTCCATCCTAGGTCGTTTTGATAAAAAGTGGGTCCCACACCCAAGTTCTGTTTCAAGCTAAAACCACAAAAAGGCTCAAAGTGAGACCAGAAGCCTAGGGAACCGCACGAAAGGTTCTTCTAGACCAAACTCGATATTCTGGAGCTAACCGCACTGACATAATTCTCATCCGAGCATGTTTACCAAGAATGACCAAAGTCCACCCTTGGCTTAAGCTTCAAAGTTAAAACGCCTAACGACACAAACTCACACCAGAAGTCTCGGGGCCTGAAAAAATAATGCCCCTAGTTTAAATGACCCTTCCGGAGTAGATGAAACCGTCAGAATTGCATTCTGAGGCCGTCTTCCCTAACTTTTGATTGAAGTCAATCGTTCAAGTTTCAAAGGCTCCAAAATATAAAAAATTGCACAAAATCCAAACGAACGACCTGACGATCGAAATCTCAGTCCCAGCAAGTCATAAATAACTTGTGGTCGCTACAGGAAAGTTCTAAACGATGAAAAGATTAGAAAATGAAGAAATCACTTGAAGGGTCATTACAATACATGTAATGAGTAATAAAATACAATAGTTTCAAATGATGTACACATTCTTCTTAGGACGGTAATCACAACAATATTGATGAAAAAATAAATATAGAATCAATATAAATTTTTTCAAGTTCTTGTTGACTCCTTCTCCCATGTAGCCTTCTTCATCGAGTCAAACTAAAACATAAATAAAATAGTACAATAATCACTACTTTAACTATAAAATAAAAAGGATAACCTTGGGTCGGAATCACATGAAACAAAAAAAGATGAATTTCTATAGATAAAAATTGAGGAATACCAAAAGATATCTTAAAAATTTAAATTAAATAGTTGGAAGTTATGAATATAAAAAAGTATGAGAATTATATATATATATATACAGAGTAACAATTGAATAGACAATAAAATATGAGATATGAAGGTGAATATTTTAAAATATAAATAAATAATAATAATAATTAATAAATAAATAAAATGGTATAAATTTCGTAAAACAAATACTAATAAATAACAAATCTATAACACAAATAACAAATGTATATCACAAGACATACAAATATTTTTTGAAAAATAATTTGAATGTATTAGGCTTCAATTCATTTAGTTTTGAATAATGAATATTACATTTATTATCTATTGAATTTAAGAGATTTAATGTTATTATAACATATTATTTGGGTTATGAATTTGAAAAGACATAGAAATAATAGAGATTATTAAAAAATAAGAGTTATGAAGATGATAATGTGTGAGTTAAAAGTACAAGATTAATGAATATTATTAGAATATAGGTTATGAAAATGAAGAGGAAATGATTTTAAGAAAATAAATTAATAGGTAAATGGTATTTTCGTAATCCAACTTTTGACTTAGATTCTTCCCACTTTTAGTAATGGGTGATTAGGAGATAGTGAGTTTTGGGAATGACGCAAAAAATATGATTGAGTATATGATTAGAGGTACATATGAGCTAGACGTCCTCCCAATTGTAGGCATGGGGGGACAAGGGAAAACGACTATCGCTAGAAAAGTGTACGATAATGAGAGCATTGTTTCTCGTTTCGATGTTCAAGCATGGTGCATCATTTCCCAAAACTATAAATGGAGAGAGCTATTAAAAGAGATATTTAGTCAAGTTATCGATCGGCTCAAATGAAAAGGATGACATCCTTGCTGACAAGTTGAGGAAAACCCAAATGGGAAAGAGATATCTCATCATATTGGATGATATAGGGATTGTATGGTATGGGATGACTTATGCCTTTGTACCCTGAGTTGAAAATAGAAGCAGAATTTAGTAACAACTCGACTTAAGAAAGTGGGTGAACATGTCAAGAGATATACTGATCTTTATTTCCTTCCATTCCTCACACCAAATGACAGTTGCAGATTGTTGCATAAAAAAGTGTTTCAACATGAAGTTTGCCCACCTGAACTACAAGATGTGAGTTTAGAAATTGTAGAAAAATGCAAAGGATGGCCTCTAGTGATTATCTCTATAGCTGGAATTATCAAAAGGAATAAAATGGAAGCCTTTGGCCTGGTGGGATGAGGTTACAAATTCTTTACTTTCCTATCTTGGTGAGTCTGAAGGATATAGTCTTTCAACTATGCAGTTAAGTTACAATAACTTACCCGTTTATTTAGAGCCTTGCCTACTTTATATGGGGATATTTCTAGAGGACGCAATAATTCCAGTGTATAAATTGATAAATTTATGGATGGCGGAAGACTTCGTGGAGATGCTAAGGATTATTTGATGGATCTCATTAGCAGTAACTTGGTAATGGTTTCATGGAAAAAAATATAATTGTAAAATCAAATACTGTCAGGTTCATGATCTAGTGCTTCCCTTTTTCTTGGAGAAGAGTAGAGAAGAAAAGTTTTTGCTGGCAGTGAAGGGGCAAGTCGAGTGAACTTCAATTACAGTAAAGAGCATTCCAAGTTTGAATCTATGGGCTCTAAAACACGAAAGCCTTTCCACCAACACTTGAGGTCACTGATATCGATCAATCGAGGAAAATCTAATGATGGGATTCCCTTCCACCAGGTTAGTGAATTGAGACTTCTTAAGGTCTTGGATTTGAGTTCTTATATTGTGGATAATTTGTCGTCAGCTACATTCAAACTACTAAATCTCTTGAAGTACCTCGTATTTTGGGCAATCAAATTTCATTTTCATGCTGAATCACATCTGCGCCATCTAGAAACTTTAACTGTGAAGAATGATGCTAATATAGTACTGTTACCGGAGTCTTTCTGGGATATAGAAAAATTAAGGCATGTTGAAATGGATTCTGCTGAATTTGATTTGGAAGAGGATAAGCAGGGGTTCTTCGAAGGATCCTCTAAATTGGAAAAATTGAGGTATTTAAGGCACATTAACTTTCCAATTGATGAAGCTAACAGGGTGGATGTGTTATTACAGAGGTTTCCTAATCTTCAACAACTTGACATTTCTTTCGGGGACAATTACATTGTGGATGTGTTAGTACGAGATATTTGTATGATATAGGAGAGTCTTCAAATACTTCACCTTACCTTTGAGTGGTCCATAATTTATCCGAGTTACACTTGCCTTCAAATTTAAAGAAGTTGGTACTTAAGGGGACTTGTTTAGAATGTGTGATGTCCTTCCTTGCAGGACTACCAAGCCTGGACTGTCTCCAATTACAGGATTCGATGTTTAATAATGTTCACAACAAAGATTGGTGCCTCAAAGGTATCACGTTCCATAAGCTTAAGTTCTTGAAACTAGTGGACTTTGATATCTCAAGGTGGGATGCTTCGGAGGAATCCTTTCCCGTGCTCGAAACACTTGTTATAAAAGGGTGCAGTAAGCTCAAAGAGATCCCCCTTAGCCTTGCAAATATTCAATTATTGAAACATATTAAGTTGATGTACTGCACTGGATTTGTGAAGGATTCAGCTAAGAAAATTAAGAAAGAAGTTGAAGAGATTGAAGGATGCGACCGTATAGACCTCATCATTATCGAAGTAAGTAGAAACAAACGCCTATGTTCTATTTTTTTGAGTATCTATATATGTGCATCTAATTTGATAACATGTTTAATACAGTGAGAAGAGCTATCACTTATTGGCAGTTGTGGGTCAAGTAGTGGCGGATGCAGGATTTTCATTGAGGGGATTCAAAAAATAAGTAAGCACGCAGCAAGCTAAAATGTGATTAAAAAAAGGAGGCTACCGGACTCGAACTCGCGAAGCCGAGAAGAGTTCATCTTGAACCTACTTTACTACTGGACCAAGTATTTAGCTTATGCTGAGGGGGTTCATTATTAAATATATACAAATAAATCAGTAAATCGATCCTATATATATACAGTGTAATTTTCCAATGAAGGAGGTTCAGATGAAGTGGATGCAAAAACATGTAGCTCCGCCCCTGGGGTCAAGTGCATGCAAAAACATGGGATTGTGGATTTCCTATCCAAAGTGGAACTCCTCCATTCTTTCCCCTTTCATTTCTTGTAAAAAGTTTTTATCTGTTTCCCCTTTTATCAGTTTTTTTTCTGGTTTAATATAAGTACACCTGCCAGGCTAGACCCCTACCACGTAAATTAATACCAAGAAAAATTACTATCATGAAGGTGGACATAAAGACTAAGGGTCTGTTTGGAAAGCCACCAGGTAATTGGAATTGGTGTAATTACTAAGGTAGTAATTATCAGCCTAGTAATTACAGTGACCTGTTTGTTTGCCATAATGTAATTACAGTGTAATTACAAGTGTACTGTTTGGTTGCACAAGTGTAATCATAAGGTTATATTGAATTTTAAAAATAAAAATTAATTATTTAAAATTAAAAAAATATATTAGACAAATAAGGGTCTTTATAAATGATATTAATTTAAATATTTAAGATATATATTGTCTCTTGAAAATATATTAATTAATAAACATATGTTCTTAACTAATATTATAAAAAACAATTGATTTATATATTTCAATTTAGTATATTTTGATTAAATTAATCAAAAAAACTAAAAGTACATAATTTCTATGAACATCATGAAATGCATGTTTGACAAAAAGATTAATATTATAAATACAATATCATAAATTTATAAAATATTTGATAAAAATATAATCTATCAAGTCTGATGTAATTCTCACTACGAATTACAGATGAAAAATACAGAAATTAAAGACAAGAAAAAAAGATAGATAGACACAAAAAGAGGAAATAGAAAGCAACAAAAAGGTATATTAAACCTTAAGACCTCAATCCGTTAATCATACAAGAAGCACCTACCTCTTACGATGACCTCGAGGGAATTGAATTCACCTCGCAACCAACGTTTCAAAACAAAAATCAACCAAAGCTTATACCAAGTTCTCAACACTCATTCATCAGTTTCATAATATCAATATTCAAAATAGTCGACCTAAAAGAGGACCCAAACTAGGTATTTAGAGTTTTAGATAATTTTTACATAAGAGACCAAAAAGTGGCCCAAAAAGGATAAATGGCGAGCTGGGTCGCCCACGCCTAATGCATTTGGCGAGTCACTGATCAAGTAGGCGAGATGACCCCCCTCTCAGAGGCTCCTGCAACTTTAGGCGAGTTGAGGTCCTCGCCTAAGCCATTGGGAGAGTCGCCGAATGGACCCTGCTGCTCGCCTAAAGTGGCAGCTTCAATTATCTTCCCTACACTTCCCCAAGCGATCTTCCATGCATGAGACCCTCTCTTTGCCATCAACACAAGATCAACAACCCCTAGCTTCATGAACAATCCTTGCATTCCTTAGGGGTACCGAGCTTGGCTTTGAGTGAGCGGCCTTGGTGCAATCCGAATTATATCATTCTCTCCTTCGTGAAAAGAATTTGTCCTCAAATTCGACGTATCATCATCATCAAGAGTTGAAAATGGAGAAAGGTCACAAAAATTTGGCATCAACTTTGTCTTCCAATGAGTGGGAAGTCGCTCCTTGCGAAAATGCACCCACACCTATTCGCCCGGCTCAAACACAATCCTCTTATGGCCCTTTGGGAAGACAACATCATATTCCTGCAAAAGAAGAAAAATAGAATGGGGGAGAGAAGAATGAGATTGGTTATTTTGCAACACATGATCCCTATGTGTGATAAGGATCAAAGAACTTTTGGCCTCCATTTCCTCCCTTATATCTTTATACTTAGCCAACAACACTTGGCCTTTTCCTCTCAACTTCCTCCTTTCTTCCCCTTCATGGTCCTCGACCTCCACATGTTCCTCTTCATTCTTCCTTTTCTCCCTCAACTCACTCATCTTTCGATACGCTTCATTGACTTGAGAGGGTGACAAAGGATGAAGGACATATTTATGATCATCCAACACAAGTGAATATTTGTTGGTTCTCCCCTCATGTTCAGTTGAACGATCATATTGCCAAGGTCCCCCGAGTAGTACATGACAAGCTTGCATTGGGACCACATCACATATGACTTCATCTTGGTACTTCCCAGTTTTGAACTTGATCAACACTTGTCTATGAACCCTCAATTCCCCACACTCACTCAACCATTGAAGTTTGTAGGGTTTAGCATGCATAGTTGTAGGAAGCTTCAAGAAATCCACTAAAACAGTGCTAGCAATGTTTGCAGAACTTCCACTATCAATGATCAAGGAACATACATTACCTTTGATGAGGCACTTGGAATGGAAAATATTCTCTCTTTGACTTGGATCATCTAAGACTTTGCTAATCATAACCTGCCTTACCACATACATTGTTACGGTGATCTCTCCTTCTTGAGGCCAAGCCTCTTCAATTGGGGCCTTCCTCATCAAACCATTAAGAACAACGACATCTCTTCCCTCACATGGGTCTTGTTCCTCACCTTCACTGCCTTCAAATTCATCATCTTCTTGGGTTTCCCCTTCACAACCCTCTTCTTGATCTAGCCTTTCACCAAGATACAATTCCCCTCTTTGAACTAGAACATTCAACCGATTGGGATATTCACGCATCATATGACCCCTTCAAAGGGTTTCTTCTCATAAGGCTTCTTGAAATCCTTACTTTTGTTCCAACCTGAAGATGTTTGACCGCCCTCCTTGTCCTTACTCCAATAATTTGAAGATGAAATACCCTTGTACTTAGGTACTTTCTCCTCTTTGATTTCCCGTTCTACTTCATTAGCCTCTTTGAAGATGTCATTCAACATAGCAAACTTGTGAATAGTCATATTCGACGAGATCTCCTTGTTCAATCCTACCTTAAAGCAGATAACGGCTTGCTCTTCATTCTCGTTGTATTCTAGCTTCAAGATCAAATTTTGGAAATCATCATAGTAGGCCGGAACACTTTTGTCTCCTTGCTTCAAGCTGTACAATTTAGCAAGTAACTCTTGCCGATACCTTTCTGGCACATACTTGACTCTCATAAGGGCTTTCAATCTGGTCCATGGTGGAGGGTGTCCACCTTGAAGTACTAGATGATACCTTTTCATGTATTCCCACCACGTAATAGAAAACCCTTCAAATTCAGCAGTGACAAAGAAACTCTTCTTGACCTCGGTCAAATCATTGACTTGGAAGATTCTTTCACAAAGCGAATCCCATTCTAGATAAGCATCGGGCTTACATTCCCCTTTTAAAGGTGGGAGACTAGTCTTGATAGAGTTGATCCCAACATCTCAGCCTCCATTTCTAGCGTGCTCACCATAATAGTTTCCTCGGCCCTCACCAACTTAGTGGTTGTTATAGTAACCTCTTTGGACTTCCCCTTGATATTGGTTACCATGTTATTCTCCCAAATCTTGACCATACTCTTGATTGGCATATTCTTCCCTTGGTTCTCCACCTTGAGGTTGGTTCCCATATTGTCTTCTCTCATGTGGTACCGGGATAAACCTACCTTCTCGTCCTCTATGCCCCATTGGACCTCTTGGTCTATTCCTTTGTGCTTCATTCCATAGAGCTTCTTCACCTTCACCTTCATATCCCCCTTGGTACTCATCATCCCTTACCTCTATTACTGGGATTGGTTGGTTTTGTGGCATTTGGTAAGGTGTATTTTGGTTTAGTGGTGCTTGGTAAGGTCGGTTTTGGTTTGGTGGATCTTCTTGATTGAGTTGGGATTGGAGTGGTCGATTGGTATATTGGACATCTGAACCGAAATGGATTGGTGTGGGGTTGAACACTTGATGGAAGGCTCCGGGTGTGATAGTAGGAGAAATAGTGTGTCCGTGTCCACTTGTGGAAGCACGAAAAGTAGCTTTTGGGGTGGAATTGGTAGAGTTAAGTCGACCCTCCACATTGTTCATTCTACCATCCATCTTCGACATACTACCTTGCATGATGGTCATTTGTCCTTCCATGTTCTCCATCTTCCAACCCATATTAGTAATTGCCTCCATTATAGATTCCAAAGTAATCCCTCCCGTTGGTGGTTGGGTTTCACTTACGGTTTCCATGGTACCTAGCAATGAGACAACTCACCAAAAACAATAAACAACATTAGCATTAGTAAAATGAACTCACAATCACTCGTGTTTACAAACCTTTGATTGCCTCTCAAATTGGTTCGGCTAAGGTTGAAGATTGCTTATACTCGGTTGATCACAAAACGTCAATCTCTACTTTTGGATGGAATGGATTTTTGTTTCGAGAAAAGACGGGCGACTCGATTAAAGCAAAACGAACTTGATCAAAAAATTAACTACGAAGTAAAACTAATAAAAGCATGAAAATAAATGGCACTAACAAAGAAGAGAATTCAAGAACCAATAATCAACAAGTAGATCAATTACGAGTTAAAAATTAGATTAGGAATCTTGAGAACGATTGATAATCAAGAACAGGAAACTAAGAAATCAAAACATGAGATTAGGGGCATAAAATGAAGTTCGGGTCAGCAAATTTAGTGTTTTCTTCGCCAAAGTTGAATTTCAGATCGCCAACTTGAAGTCTAGCTCGCCAAAGTTGACAGAAAGTCTGAGCAATTCGGTGAGCTAGAGGTCACTTCGGTGAGTCACCGAGTGAACTTGGGAGAGCCAAGTCGGGCTCACCGAAAGGACCAGTATGTGCACTTGACGACATCCGAATTTTTTGCTTTTGTGGTCCCCCCCCATCCTTTTTCCTTTATTCCTTACACCTTTTGGTGAATTCCCTTGTGTACTAACACTTATCCACTTTCTCTTTCCTTTCCTTTTGGATTAAACACCTTTTTTTTTTAGATTTCTTCTTCTTGAAGATTTGAATATCCTTCAAGAACACTATGAACATGATGAAGAATCAAAATAAAACCCTTAACGATTTTGGCTCGGAATTTCACGAAATTTGAGATAGAGATTCATATTGATGTAGGAAACAATCCTCAATACTTTTTATCTTTAAATTCCTTGCCAGATCCTTCAGATTTCAAAACCCATTTGCATCTTCTTCAAGCTCCTTCACTCAACAATGGTGGAATCTTCAATAGTACCCCCAAACTCTACCAAATCTCAGATTTAGACTCAAGTAAGGATAGGGAATACTAATCTAGATTTAGAAACATCAAACAAGACTCAAATCAACAAAATATTTTTGAGGTTTTCTTGAAAAATGATTTTGACTTTTTTTTTTTGTAGTAGGAAACCCAAGACTAGAATCGTAGGAACGAATGTAAGCACGACTCTGATACCAAATGATGTAATTCTCACTACAAATTACGGATGAAAATGCGGAAATTAAAGACAAGAAAGAAAGATAGATAGATAGACACAAAAAGAGGAAATAAAAAGCAACCAAAAGGTATATTAAACCTTAAGACCTCAATCCGTTAATCCTACAAGAAGCACCTACCTCTTACGATGACCTCGAGGGAATTGAATTCACCTCACAACCAATGTTTCTAAGCAAAAGTCAACCAAAGCTTGTACCAAGCTCTCAACACTCATTCATGAGTTTCATAATATCAATATTCAAAATAGTCTACCTAAAAGAGGACCCAAACTAGCTATTTATAGTTTTAGACAATTATTACATAAGAGGCCCAAAAGTGGCCCAAAAAGGATAAAGGGCGAGCTGGGTCACCCACGCCGAATGGGTTCGGCGAGATGACCCCCTTCTCAGAGGCTCCTGGAACTTTAGGCGAGCTGGGGTCCTCGCCTAAGCCATTGGACGAGTCACCGAATGGACCCTGCTGCTCGCCTAAAGTGGCAACTTCAATCTTCTTCCCTACACTTCCCCAAGCGATCTTCCATGCATGAGAACCTCTCTTTGCCATCAACACAAGCTCAAGAACCCCTAGCTTCATGAAAAATACTTGCATTCCTTGGGGGTCCCGAGCTTGACTTCGAGTGAGCGACCTTGGTGCAATCCGAATTGCATCAAAGT
Organism: Solanum etuberosum; assembly: GCA_029582245.1. NCBI lineage: Eukaryota > Viridiplantae > Streptophyta > Magnoliopsida > Solanales > Solanaceae > Solanum > Solanum etuberosum. The sequence continues at coordinate 22,518 of JAJONR010007496.1, forward strand.
CTAATTTTAAAAAATAGTTTGTAATGTAAAATATCGAGTCAATACTCCTAAAACAAATGAAATTGAAAATATAACATAAGTTCTAAATTCAAAACAAAAAATTTAACATAATACTCTTATGTCAAATTTCAACATAAAATACATAAATATAATTTAAAAGGAAAGGAAAACGTAAGTTCATAACTTTATTCAACAATGAATTCTACTTTAATTTAAAAATTAGTATACTAAAAAAATTATACAAATGATATTTTTAGAAGATACAAAAAATTGCAAGGAATCATATGAAGTAAAGGTTGAGTATAAGAAGGAAATGATATATAAATGATATAAAAAATATTAGAATAATAAAATCTAAACAATTTAAAATAATAAAAATAAAAAAATACATTAAAAAGAAAAAAAAATAAACAAAATTAAAAGAAAGAAATTAAAAAGTAAACAACTTGTAATTACACCATGGAATTACCAGCAATTCACAGCTTCCCCCGGTGAATTGGAGAGTGTAATTACACCCTGTCAATTACACCCAATTACCTGCTGAACAAGTAATTACATGCTCAACCAAATATGACAGACAGTGTAATTACACTTATTACACCAAATCCAATTAAAAGTAGTCTTCACGGAGAATCGTGCAATCAATTAAGCAACAAAGTTATATCTTCATTAACTTTTTTTTTATAT
>JAJONR010007497.1:0-36143 GCA_029582245.1 Solanum etuberosum
CTCAATATAAAGCAACAATAAAAGATGCAATATATGGAAAGCTTTTAAAACAGTAGAAAACAACTCAATTTATTTAAGAATACAATAATAACTCAGTTTGTATGCAAGGATACAAAATAACTTTGTTTGTATATGAAAATACAAAATAATCAACAGTTCTTATTATTTTCTAAATCTTGTTGTCTGGTATGTATGTTTGTATCTGAACACATACTATGCAACAAATATGATTGTATCTAAGAATTAAGTGATTTTTTTTTTTGTATTGGCTATTGACAAAGGTCGAGATCCAACACCAAGTGAGTTACATTTGCACATTCATACACATGGTCATGATGAAAAATCTTTTGTTGGTGAGCATTCTCGAATTGTCCATGTAAGTCTAAATCTTTGAAACCTATCTAAAATGTAAATGTCATGTCTCATAGGTTCAAAATATGATTAGTTAAATTATAGCCTGCATACAGTGAACTCGAGTTGTTAAGTTCTCTTGATTACTGCATTTGTTAGGTTGATGTTTGATGACATGGCATGATTAGAAAAATGCTCTTTGGCATTGGTTTGATGGTGTCTGGGATTTCAGTTCTAACTATTTTTTGAAATATGGTTGAGGACTATTACTATGTCTAATATGGTGTTATGCGAAATAACATATCAGATGAACAGAACCAATAACCACTTGTTTTGATTAAATTTTTTTGTTGGAATTGGGAGCATGAGATTCATTTTGGTGTAGAAAGTTTTAGAAACTCTTGTTTGTAAGGAGAGGTCATCTTAAGTCACCATAGATTAGTTTTGATAGAGTAGCTTGACAATGGGTCTTACGACTGCATGATAACCGTAAAATAGTTTGTGTAGGATATCTTCTATGTCTGATAGATGTAGAATTGATGTTATATCTGGTGGTGTAATGAGACAACTTTTCATGATGAGTGGAGAGGGTCTTTTTAGAGTTGCACATTTTCTTTTCTGGTTTCTGACAGCTTTGTAGTGAGTGAAGCTGACAGTTTGAAACTTCATTTCTTATGGGCTCATATACATGATGATTAACACACTTAGTATTAGGTGTCTCAACTTGGGCTCCATTTTCATGGTTGCTCAAGTTGTATCAAACTTTGTGAAAAATACCAGCCTAGTTTGAACAAGTTGATCCTTTGTCCCAGCTTGGTATTTAGGTATATGGCATCTAGCTGCTTGGTAGTTATCACTAATGAACTCCAGGAAACTTATGTATCTTGAAAAACTATCCCCATGTGGAGGTTATCGCCATTCCATCCAACAATTCTTAGCAGTTTCAATTAGTCATATTACTCCTACATACACAGATTGAAAAAATTAAAAGAAATTAACACATTCTGCCTCAATTAAATTACTGCACTCTTCAAAAGAACCAGAATTTTCACGGCAAAGGCTAACAGATCCCAGAATTAAGCAATTCCAAGCACCATAATTTAAAACAATATAAAAGATACAAGAAAAAAAAATCAATCTCACCTCATGTTATCACAATTTTACATAAAAAAGTTAAAACCAATTGATTTACCTTGACATTGCCAGCTTCTTTTATAATATCAATTAGCTTGATCTGATCAGCTAAAAGGGCATGACCTACACACTCAAACACAATACTTTCAAGAGCTCTGATATTGATCCACATTGTACAGATCCAAATAATACTATTTTTATTTCTGTAAGGATTCCATTCTTTTTGAATATATTAGTGTTCTATAGAAGGTTTAGCTTCTTATTATACCTATGTAGCATAGTTTCCATCGGCCCATGTGTTTGTAAAGTGATTGTCTCTCATATCTTATGTTTTAACATTTTATTTCTGTTTATATTGTGAAATTCAAGTATGATTCATGAGTAGCAGTAATAAATTCAAGTATTGTGTTTGAGCTTGAAGAAATCATAAAATTTATTTTATTCTCATCAAATGATAGACTCTAAGATAGTAAACATAAACAGTGTCTTGGATGCTTTCTCATTTTTAATGTTTTCTCATTTTCTTATCTTTAATGCTTTCTCATTTCCTCTACTCATTATAGGAAAATATGAAGAAATATTATGGGGAAAAAGTGTCTCAAACCGATATTGATCAAATGTGAAGCATATTACCAAGCTGCGGGGGGAGAAAAGAAAAGAATAATATACGGTCTTGAATCTGAGTAAAAAAGTACTACGGGGAGGATCTTTGTGTCTCATCATCAACACCACCTTCATTTTCTCAATCAACACCGACAACAAATATTGATGAGTTTGTAAAGCATATGATGTCTGCACTTACTAATCATCTTCTTCATGTTATTCTTGAGTGGGTACATGCAGTGATTACTCGCATTGGCAACACATCGATTGTGACACCCATATTGCCTCCGGCTACTACTAATGTGGATGAGGTCGATCCCTCAGTTTCAAGTGACGATCGTATCCCTTAGTCTCCCACAACTTTAACTTTTGATATTGTCAAGTTTTTTCTGAAAATTACAAATTATATAGTAACATTTTTTTATGAACGTAGGTTCATTTAAATTTAGTTGATAGATTACTTTGGATATTTTGAACTAAAAATATGTGGTTTGAATTTTGCTATTTATATATTTTGAATCGTCTATGAGTATTATTTTATATGAATGTTGATTATTATTGGAGTATTTAGTAATTTGCTTTTAGTTTATATCAACATTGTATATTTAAAATAAACAAATCAAATAATTTTACAAGAAAAAATTTAGCGACTATTTTGTCATTGCTATCAAAAGAATGTTGGCGACGGACTAGTGACGGAGTATTAAGCGCCAAATATGCTGGCTCAAATGACGAAATATGTTGTGACAGACTAGCAATCAAAAATGTGTCTCAAATTTATCCGAAATGACGCAATGAGTTATGAAATTAGCAATAAAACTATATAAATATAATGACGGACCAGTCCGTCACCAACAAATGGTGATGGATATAATTCTTCACTAAGACGTCGCTAAACGTGCAACGGAACTCATTTTTCGTCACTAAGAAATTATTAACGAGCAAAGTAGTAACAACCAACAATCCATCATTAATCGTTCGCTAATCATGGTTAGTGACAAAATTTCATAGATAAGCGACAGATTCTATTTGTCGGTAAATGCTAAATTTTTTATAGTGCTAACACTAGTCTAAGCCTAGGCTAAGGTCAAGAATAAACTGCAATTAACAATACAACAAGCATAAAACTCAACACAACAAGATAAGCATCACAGACAAGGTAAAAACATACTTATTTTTCATAAAATACCAAAAAATAGGCTAAGGCGAGAATGCTATCAATTAAATGAAAATCATACTAAAAATCCACTCAAAACTAGCTAAACATCACATAAATACTATCACAAGTAAAGTCTAAGATTAGTAAGTTGTAGCCTACCTCGTTGTCGATCATATGCACTATAAAATTTATTAAACCAGAGTTTTTTCCTTTTGAACCACCTCTGACCATGACACTTTATCAAATTAATGATCACAACATCAATATGATCATATCGACACCCAAATCACAACAATTAAAATGAGGCTAAAAATGAGCCAAAAAAGGCATTATGGGACTCGCGCAAGGAATCATGAATTGATTCCACCAAAAGGTCCTAACCAACACAAGAAACTTGTACCCCAAAAATAGGCACAAACCAAACCTCAATCGACGCCAAAACAATTCAACAAGGAATAGGTCAAGAAATCCACTTCTTAAGTAAAATCGACAATTTAAACGTAAAATTACATGTTCAGAAGCGTGAAAACGACCTTAAAAATATTTTCACACTAATTCTATCTCAATGCAATAAATCTCATAAGAAATTGCCAAGAATTGAGCTTTCAAACCTCCAAAACGAAGTGAAAAAAAGAAGATGGCCTCAATGATTTAATCATTGTTATTGCTGCTTCGGCGACCTCGACGTCATTGAGGGCGAGCAATAGGTCGCCAGTGTGAGGGTCAACGACTGACCAATTCCATAAGAGCAAACCCCAGCTCCATAGGGGCAAAGTCACCAAAGTGGTCAAGCTCCGTATGAGTGGCCTGCTTTCTTCACGGGAGCAACTACATAAGCAGCTACATCAGCAGCTAGTGCACCATCTTTTGGTATTAAAATTCCAACCATCCGCCGGACTATTAAAATTAGTTTGGGGTCCCACCAATGCAAATAGAATATACTACTCAATTAGAAATGGCATTCTAGACTCAACAAAACTGTCAAAACTTCCAATGGAGGTCGCCTCGATACAAAGTGGGTCCCACACTCAAGCTTCATTTTAGAGTTAAGTCACAAGGTAGCTCAAAATGATTCCGAAAGCCTCAAAACCTGAACGAAAGATTCATCTAGACCAAAAGTTATGTTTTGGAGCTAATGGAACCATCAAAATTACATTTTGAGGCCGTTTACATGATGTTTAGACCAAAGTCAACCGTTTAAATTTTAGAAGCTCCAAAACATAGAAACTTGCATCAAACCAAATGAACGACCAAGTGACCAAACTGTCAGTCTCAACAAGTCATAAATAACTTAGGGTTGCTACATAAAATTTCTAAACGACAAAAATATACTAAAATAGAGAAAATAACCTAGCGGGTCATTAGAAGTACGAAGAGTTCAATAGTAAGTATCTTTTAAGTTAAAATCCAGAATGTGCCTCTAATTATACTCCTGTGAAGTTTTAATATTTTAAGTTTGATAAAACTGGGCACTTTTAATCTCCGAAAAATATTTAACAAACTCTAGCTGTTAGATTTTATGAGGATTATGAAAAGGGGAAAAAAGATTAAACCAACTTATAAGAAATCTTTTGTCAAATCTTACACACAACACTTAAAACTATAACGACCATTTTAGTCGATATTAAAAGATACCTCGTTACGAAATTTTAGGAATTATTGAATTACATTGGGGTGACACGATGAAAGTTTTTGAAATTTGACTCGGGCTAATGTCATCTCATTATAGCGAGAATATTTTCGTTATAGCACTTTTGATGTAGCGCTCGGTAGGTCGCTATAACGGGCTAACAGGATCAGAAACTAGTAAACAAAGATTTTATGATTGGACTTCTCCGCTTCATGTTCAAAAAGAACGCGGGTTTTTCAAAAAGCCCTCTTAGGCTGCTCCAAAGCTTGGAAGCAAAGAAGATGAAGGATTTCCACTCGGATGGGGTAAAACCCATGGATTCCAGGCCTAATTTCCCTTATGTTTCGCCTCTACTAAGCCAAAAGTCTATGTTCAGACTCCCGAAGTAGCTTCTTGGCATCCAGGTAGGCTAGACTTAAATGAGTAGTTAGACTTATTTTTGAATACATAATATGTTGTAGAATGTTAGAAGATTTCAAGCTTAGGCCTCTAGACACCGAGTGTGGATGGCTAAAATGTGTTGGTTATTTCTATTTAGGGTGGAAAAGTATTGGGGTAGATGATGTCGACGCTATGACTGATGGTGAGTGTTTATCCTATGGTTTTTAATCTTTGAGAAATCGAATTTGAGGTAGGTTCATGTCACATATAATGATTAAGTGAATGGATTACGTGGGCATAACAAACTTCTGGCCTGGTTATAAATGATAGAAAGGGATTTTCGGAGAAGGATGTGTACTTTTTAATAGATCCAACATTGAGCTTTATGTATTAAAATGTGCTAACTAAATGAGTCAGAAATCTGTCTAAGAAGGGTCATGTAAGCTAGGACAATGGACCATAGTTGGTATAGGTGATGGTTAAATTATTTTTCAATTTATGTTATGTGTTCATGTTAATTGTTTCACTAGAATTGCTTGTACATTTTGTGTTCAAGAAGATAAGGGAATGAATGTTAGGGATATTCATTGTTATTCTCATCTAATGAATTGTCTTAAATACTTGTTGATTTTACAAGTATGAGTTGTTTCATTTGTGGTTGTGATTATTTTGATGTTTTTGACTTTCCATTGGCTCGGCTACCACGCCTTGTAAATATTGTCTATCGATTGCCTCGAGTACCACTCCTGATACAGATTCTATTATGATTTGCTCGGGTACCACACCTGATACAAGTTTTATCATGGATGAATGTATATATGTTTTGATGTGCTTGTGTGTGTTGGTCTGTGAGTGGTCGAATCATTTTGTTAATTTGCTGGAGTGATTCTTGTATCATCGGGATTGCATGTTAATAAACACTATAGATGATGTTTTAGAGATCCTTGGGTGGTCCGAATTACTTAATGAGTGTATTGAATTTCGGTTGAGTCAAAGTGGATAAGTAAAAATTTTGTAGGAGGCCCACTAAATTGGCCAAGGGTCAGGGTTGTTGGCATGGGATCTTAAGTGAGGTGACAAACCGGTTAACAAGGATAGTTGGTAGATTTGAATTAAGAATTAGAATCAGTAAGGTAATTCTAGTGTTTGGTAAGATGGGTAAGCTCAGGAAGCATGCATGTGACAGGGGGATATGTTAGGACATGATAGGACGGTGGAATGACTCCTACCGGTGAAGTTGGCAGTGGAATGAGATAGGGAGGCCTGGGATAGAGTGTATGAGTTTAGAGGTAGTATTTCTGGTAGTAATGGATGTTGTTGAAAGATCGGGGTTTTATAGCTTCAAGTTTTACGTTTCTTCTAATTATTTACATGATATTTGTAATGGATTTGGGTCAACCAATTATGCCTACTGATACATGTTGTTTGCACTGATACTACTCTTGTTATGTTACTTGGTATAGTCTGGTTGCAGGATCATTGATGTTTCCTAGATGAAGATGATGGTGATCCACAACAACTTCTACTCCTCTCTTCCTTAAGATGGGAGTTGTGTCTTGTTTTAATATTTGTATTCTCTTAGAAGCTCTTGTACCTTTTAGACTAGTTCTTAGAGAGGGTTTTCCGTTGTATGTGCAAAAAAGCTTTTTGTTGTAATTAAGGTTGAGATTGATTCTCTTATTTTATTAAGGTGAAATATCATATTTCTCTTTACTTCTGAATTATCGGTTTTAAATTGGATGGTAAAAATCCTCCTATATATCTAGGTGTTAGAATAAGTGCCCACACGGCCTAATAGTTGAGTCGTGACACAAACAAATTAAGTTCTTCATCTTTATTTTACTTATAAACTAAGTACTTTTATAAACATTAAAAGAAATTTTGACTTTTACCAACCATATTTATGAGTAGTTAGACTACTTATTCTTATTTCATTAAATGTTTGTCCACAAAAATTCATGATTTCGTTTCGAAGACCCTATAAATCCCAGATTGGACAAATTTTCTTCTACACATATTTCTTCGTTGAGAATGAACTTTATTTGTTCACCACATTTTTATTTTCTCTCTTGTTTCATTCTTCTCTCATTCATGACTTCTCAAAATGATGCAAGTGTTGGGTCAACTTCTGGTCAAGAGATCGGAAAATCGATTTTTCAACATTCATATGAACAAATAATTGAGAAACTTGAAGAGTGAGTTTGTTGAATAAATAATTTTTTGGCTCTTTTTTTTATCCTTTTATATTTTCTGAATTTTTACTCATTGATGATGTTCTTTATGATGTCTATCATAGGTTTTTGTGCATCTCACTACTAAAAATGAGAATTGATTTGTCGAAATTATTTTTGAGCGTCTTTCACAATTATTATTTTTGATAGTGAAATCTATGAATTTGAGATATGTGTCTTAACTCATGTTGTTAATTTTTTGTTTTTTTTTTATATGTAATTGATTTTGTTCATTGTGACATATATTTTATTTTTGATTAGGGTGTTTAGCCAAAAGCCAAATCCAGAAAATGATGTGATAGAGCAATTGAGTGAGGATCTAGGGCTTGTACAACACAAGTCAAGATTTGGTTTTATAACAAAGGATACTACATCAAGGTTTTTATTATAAAATTTTGATGGTCACTTGAAATATATATTTATATTGTGTACATATAAATGTTAAATGTTTCTTTGACAATATGCTTAAATTGTTGAATTCTCTTGACAAATGAAAGTTTTTAGACAACAACAAAAGAGTTTTAAAATGCTAATTGATTGTGGGTTTGACTTATGGGCATGACACTTCAAGTTCTTTTAAAAAAAAAAAATTGGTGAAATCGATGTCTTTAATTATTGGTCCTTGAGTTGTTGTCTTATTCCGATTTTGATCCTTATGTTATTTGGCTAAGCACATTAGACCTTCAATTAAGTTAAATGTTTGATTTTGCTCCTTTAAGATAAGAACACATTTAACTTAATTGAAGGTCTAATGTGCTTAATTAGTCAAATAATACAAGAACCAAAATCATAATAAAACGATAATTCAGGAATAAAAAAATGTTATTTTCCATATAGTGTAATTAGGTTCTAAAATACAATTGATTAACACAAATATTCTCTTTTAGGGCTACCAATTAGATTTTATCATTATTTTTGAGATTTGTATAACAATATAGCTTTTGAAAATTATCCTTTCGGACAATGCTATATTCGGGTATAGTATTTATTCATAAATTGCTTAATATTATAGACAAAGTCACAAAATATTAGGTTATGTCTAATGTTTAGAATAACTTAGAAAATTTTAGATAGGGTCTAATGTTTTCTCAAAAGATTTTATGTTTGCTAGCGTTCAAACAAAATCCTTAACCATGGTTTGAAATAAATTTTAGATAGGATCTAATGTTTTCTCAAAAGATTTTAGGTTTGCTAGCGCTCAAACAAAATAATGATCTAGAAAAATAAATCTGTAGGTTACTAGAAAAATAAAAAAAGGATCATTTACTACAAAGATGTCTCAAAAAGAGACGATTGATGAATTATTTTGCTTTTTTAAAATTATATCTTTCACTATTAACATATATATTGTAAATTGTGATATTGAATTATACTAATTTCAGGCCAAACAAATTATGGAAGAAGAAAGTGAGATTGATCGTTTGAAAAACAAAATAATGTATTCAGAGAACTTTCAAATGTGTTTGGATTTGAAGGAACAATTTTGTGCTGCTAGCAACAATCCTGAGCAACAACGAGCTATCCTACGAGATTTGCTAAATGACTATGCTAAATTTGGAGAAGATGTCAGTTTTCATTTCCTGTTATTTGACTACATGCTACTCGGATACTTTAAAAATATTTCTGAATTCGTGTTGTAACCTTCAGAAATGAACTATTTTTGGAGAATTCAACAACACACATCCAGTAATATTTTTAAAAAGTTCGAATAACATAGTTAATAATTGTTAGTTTATATATTTTATGACTCACATGTTTTCTTGCCCATCCCCTATGACAGGTTACGATGATATCGAAGATAATTGATCACTTCATTGAATACATCGAAGGATATCACCAGTTATTTTCTGAATTTGAATCCAAACTAGATAATCTTTATAACTACAAAGATCCGAATGGCCTAGATTTGGAGCTTAGATTGGGATTGAAAAGTGATTAATGAAAGGATTAAATGGTAATCATGAACTAGTTGTTTTTAGTATTCTCTCAAGTCTAATCATGCAACTATGTTATCTGCATAAACTATATATGTTAAGTTTCTTCATATATTTACTTTATGTAATGTTGGATTTACCAAATTCCAACTTTTTAAGCTTCTTTATTTAACTCCAAAAATGAAGTTACCAAATTCCAGCTTCTTTATTCTTCTTGTCTCTAATACCTATTGATTTGAATATGTTTAAGATTTTTATACATTGACAATATATTGATTTTCAAATCTAATAAGAGTTTAAGTTATGTATATTGTAATCAATACATCTAAAAGAGTTTGTGCTATAAATAAGAAAATAGTAGGTATGTTGATAGGAACCTTGTTGCTATTTCCATAAATGGTTATTTGTTGGTAAGATTTTACATGCAACGTCTTGCACTCCCTCCAAATCGTACCTTTGACACTCCTGTCTGTTTATACCTAAGTCCAAACCTATAAATGCATGATATATATTTGAATATACACAACTATCACGTAATCTTGACTAATTAGTACTATAAATTTTTACTTCATAAATCACTTAATTGTGATAAATTTTGGTATAAACATCTAGTGAGAATAATGTTTTTTACTAGGAAAGGAAACACAAATAACACAAAATTATTTGGTTCTTGATGATTAGTTGAACCTTTTCGTTATTAATGAACAAGTTAAAATTTCCTTATACAATATTAAAAATACTACGTAGTACAACTATATATGGATGCTCAAATAGGGGTAGAGATAGTTTTATATGATATAGTCGATTTTAATTTTATCTCGAATTGAACCGTTAGTCGATTGATTTATTACACTAGCTATATATATGGTTTTATTCAATTAGTTAAAGCTTGTTCTTGTCTATTTAGTATGGACATTCTTTTGAGTTAATTTGGTGTTTTGTATCTTAATACTTCTGGAATTTGATCTTGCGGGTACCTACTTGATTCTAATTTGATAGTCGAATCCATACAACTCATCCCATTTAATAGAAAACCTTTAAAGAAATTACATTTAAGTTAACAAGGTAAAACAAAGGTATTATTGTTAAGAACAAGTGGTTTCCAATTCAGAGAGTTTGGTTTTGTTGTTTATACTACTTTTTATAACTAAACCAAGAAAGTAACAAGGATTAATATCGTAGAAGTTGTTCAGAGAGTAAGTCAATCTCAGGGCTATATCGCTTACGTAATTCCGACATATCTATACATAGTTGCTCGGGGGTGTATCGGCCGGTTCGGTTTTAAGTATTATTGGTTCGATTTATCGGTTTTCGGTTTTTAAATATGCTAAATTGATAACCAAACCAATAAGATATTTGTTATCGGTTTTTGGTCTTTAATGATTCGATTTTCAGTTTAACCAATAAGAAAATGGTTTAAAAACAAATGTATGACTTGTCCAACAATTTGACGCGAAATAAAAAATAGAGAAATCAAATTACTCATTGAGTGAAAAAATTCTGCGTAGTGTAGTAAAAGTATAGTTAATACTCACAATTCACAACCCTAGTCGTTGCCTAACCCTTCGTTGTTGCAAACCTTATCCGTCACCGTTCTTAGTTTTTTAGGTTTTGACATTGTGAACCTAAGACTAAAGTAATACTAAAACCTAAAGGGTAAATGCAGAGAGCAGAGTTAAGTAGTGTTAATTGTGTAGGCTCCTTATAGTTATAGTCTAATATAGTGATTATATTAATATTTTTTGTTTGATAATGTATGACTAAAAATTAAAATAGTAAACTATTATATTCTTAATGGGTTATCGGTTAACCCAATATTAAAAAACCAATATCAAACTAATAAACCAATAATTTTTTTTTTATAAAACCATTAAATAACCGTTAACCCAATAACCCAATAACAATAAACCAATAACTTTTTTTCGGTTCGATTTATCGGTCGATTCAATTTTTGCACACCCCTGATTGCTATGCTAATTTTTATCATTTTACTGACTCAAAGGATTGATATTATAGTCATGGTCTCTGAGCCTCTAGTCGTCTATTCAGATTAGTATCATACCTATATTATTAAGTGATGATAATCATAACTAACCCGAATGCATTTATATCCCATGTATGGGAGCCAAGTAGGTCAAGCTAGGTATATTTATATCTTATTCGAAAATCAAAACGCATCATACTACCAATAATCCACGTTTTGGCTCTAACTTTCCTCCGTTGAGTTCCATTAGAGATTTTCACTTATCCTATTGGTCACAAATCAACATAATAGTAAGCATAAGATTAAGAGAACAAAACATATGGTAAGAACTCCTAACAATATTTATATATTAGAATACGACGTTTCTACTATGGTCATAATGCAATAAAGAGGGATTTAGTTACCCATAATCTGATTACAAAATCTATAATTCATGTATCAAACAAGAAATAATGCTAAGTAAAAAGATAAAAGAGTTAACCCTAATAGAATTTTTCCTTTGCTCTTGATCTATACCTCCACGCTATTTGTCTCTTACTAAAAACAACTAAGTATAAACTTTTATTTTATACTCCCTCCGTTCCATTTTATGAGTCACTTTTCGAATTTCGAGATTCAAACAAGTCTAGCTTTGACCGTAAGTTTTTCATAGATTTTTTAAACATTTTGAATTATTAATTATTGTGACTTATAGTACTTTTTAGGTAGTTTACAAATATATAAATTTCATTTCAAACAAATTGAAGATTTCATGAGTAAATTTCCGGTCGAACTTAAACTGTTTGACTCTCGAAAAATGAAAAGTGTCACATAAATTGGGACAGAGGGAGTAATAATTACAAACACCTAAGAGGGCCAACAAAATGGATCCCAAAAGGGAACTTTTTGGCCACATTTGGCAGCCTCGCCTTGGCTTTAGCAGAGTGAGGTGTCTTACCTAGCCTTGGGGTTGCTCCTACAAGGTGCAAAACTTCAGAAGGGCGTGGGAAATTTGTCTCTGTTACGATCCAAAATGGACGTGATCGCACTTGTCTATTCTCACCAAGATAAGTCAGTTTCAACCCAAACGAAATGAAAGAAATGTGAAAAGATAAAGCAAAAACAAGATAAAAACGTAAAATTTATTCTTACTATTAGCATCCCAAAACTCAGTTGTCACGTGTACAAGTCACTAATTGTAACGACAAGTTTCGGTCGTTATGGAAAACCAATGGGGAAAGAATTTGGGCCAGAAAACTTCTGAGTAGTAACTTGGAAATTTCTCGTCTAGGCCAGACTTGGACGAAAACTGAGTCAGGCAAGGTCTAGGGAAATCTGATAATGGATGGGGGATTTAATTATGAGTTTGATCACATGAGTGGATAGCCAAGACGTTAAGGAGCCTATACGGCTTTACGGAATCGAATTCGGGAGAGTAGAACTCCCGAAACTGATCTTGGCGTGAAAGAGTAGTTTTAGAACGTCAAGGGTTGAAGGTGTGTTGCGAAATGGGAGCTTGGAACTCAAATTTCAAGTTTCTGTCTCCGTGCAAGCCACCGGGGAGGAATTTATCCCGCCAGGGCAGGGCCGCTGTGGCGGGACACTCGCGACTTAAATTGGGGAAAAACCCCAAAAATGTTATTTTCTGCAAAACTTCATTCTTAAGAGCTAAGGGACAACACAAGCCAGTTTCTTGTCAGATTTCCACGAATTCTAGTGCTAAAAGTAAGATAATTACTCCCCTATTCTGTATTTCGATTCTTAAAACTTAGCTTGGGTAATTATCGTTTGAGAAGGATTTTGGCCTGAAGTTAATGGTGGAAAAATCCCTAGTTAAGCATTAGGATCTTGGGTTTGGCCTTGGGTTGATATTTTTGTTATAATCCGGATAAATTAGACCTTGTTTAGTGATCCTTGCATTAATTGCTTGTTTTAGATCAAGAACGAGCTGAAAGACTCCGGAATAGGAAGGTTCACGTGTCTTAGGAGTATTCAGGCTTGGTTCGAGGTAGGTGATGGTTCGATTTCCTGTTGTGTGATATATGCCGGTTAATTGCTTCATTGTATGCATGCATGCATATGAATAGGGAAATGTGAATCGAATCTAATGAAATGATTATGTGCGAACAATTACATGCCCTGAACCTGTTACTTGACTGTGTGACTATATGGACTGTTCATTATGGGTGTGATTGTGACTGTGGTTGTGCTGACTGGACCGGGTTCACGTTCTGACACACACATTGGACAGGGTGTCACGTTCCGACACATATATTGGATCGGGTGTCACGTTCCGACACATGTATACTGGATCGGGTGTCACATTCCGACACACTAACAGTTTGGGTGTGGGTTCCATGAGAGGAATACTTGTGATTATTACATTCATATCTACCTGTCATTGATATTGGGAAATTACATGTTGCTCCTAAATGATAATTGAATTATGCATTTTGTGTGTGTGTTTACCGTGTTGGAATTACTTGCTTATATTTTGCTGACCGGAGTAGTCGCGTGATCCTACCAGTACACTGTGGTTTCATGTACTGATACTGCACTTGCTCTTTCTTTGTTGAGTACAGGGAATCTTCAGGCAGCTAGTGACAGACCTCAGCTGGGAGATCATTGTCCGAGACCGGATTCGAGGGTGAGCCAGTTCTTTCAGGCTGCCTTGGATCCATCTTTAGTTTAGTCCAATCTTTTCAGACTCAGACTAGATGTTCAGACATTTTACTTATGTTTAATTTTCAGGGGTTGCACCCCCTTTTTCTTAGACTTGTTGAATTGTAGAGTTTTGGTACAATGACTTCAGGTTCTAGGGGTTGAATTTCCGCAAGGGTCATGTTTGGTTGTTTTGTTAAATTTTCAGAGTTTATGGGAGCTCATTATTTAGTCCATCATTTAAACCTGCTTCCGTATCTTTTAATGCTTTAGTTTCTTAGAGTTTCTTAGTCGGGTTGTAGTAGTGATTCTCCCACCGGTGGGTTAGTGTGAGTGCCAATCACGGCGGTCTAGGTAGTGACAAAGTTGATATTAGAGCCCTAGGTTCCTTGATCTCATTATACCAAAACGAGTTTAGTAGAGTCTTGCGGAACGGTACGAAGACGTCTGTACTTTTGTTCGAGAGGCTATAGGACTTTAGGAAATCTCTTTGTCTTCTTCTCCTTTTGTGCTATGACTTGATTCCAATTGGTATTTGGTGATCCAAATTGGTATCTAATCTCCTTCCCTCTTCTGTCCGCAGATGGTTAACACGCGATACAACGGCGTCAGGCCCGTAGCTCCCATTAATGAGCCAGCGGAGGATCCCGCAGCAAGAGGCCACGGTCGAGGCTTGGGTAGAGGAAGAGGAAGGGACAGAGGCCGAATAAGGGTAGTACCAGCAAGGGGTGGAGCCCCAGTTGAGAATGTTCTCAGGGAAGAGGCCCCTCCTGCACCCCAAGAAGAGGTAGAACAGAATGTGGAGATCGAAGACGAGGAGGATGTTTGACCAGAGAAGGATGCACAGGCTGACACTACATGTCTTCCTCCCTTAGACCCAGTGATAGCTCAACAGATCATGACTTTTCTGAAGGGGTTGGTCGGCTCTGGAGTCCTTCCCATAGTGCAAGCGGCTCAACCTCCAGTCAACCGCCCCATTGCTGCTACTGTTCCCAAGGTAGATGGAGCATTAGGAACTGATGCTTTTTTTTATCCTCTATTGGGTCCGGTAATGACTGGTACTGAGCATGAAATGTTGACTAAGTTTCTGAAGCTGAACTCATCTGTGTTCCATGATTCTGAGAGTGAGGACGCCTATGAGTTCATTCTGGATTGCTATCAGAGGCTTCACAAGTTAACATCAGCATGGAGTAGAGTTCGTGACCTTCCAGCTTCAAGGTTAGGCTAAGCAGTGGTGGAGGGCCTATGTGGAATGCAGATCGCCAGTCTTGCCCCCACTCATTTGGACCCAGTTCCATGCTTTATTTCTGGAGAAGTATGTGCCCCGGACTTTGAGGGATCGCAAGAAGGACGAGTTCATGGCCTTGGAGCAGGGTGGTATGACTGTAGCTGCTTATGAGGCTAAGTTTCATGCCTTGTCTAGATACGCTACACAGTTGGTGACTACAGAGGAGGAGAGGATTCGTCTATTCGTCAACGGATTGAACCCCGAATTACAGGTATTGTCGGTTCACATGACATCTGCAGGTAAAAGTTTTAATGAGGTGACAGACTTTGTGAAGAAAGTGGAAGGAGTTCGACGTGATGGGCAGGCCAAGGCTCTGGCTAAGAAGCCCAAAAACGTCGGTAACTTTCACGGTTCCTACTCGAGAGGTTCAGGTAGGCCAACACTTACAGCCCGGCGAATTCAGTCAGCCATGCCCGCTTCTACAAGTTGTTACTCGGGAACTTCATAGCAGAGTCCTATTCAGGATAGTCAGGGAGCCGCACCTTCGTCTGGAAGCAGGCCGTCTTTTGACCGAAGTTGTTACAATTATGGAGAACCTGGGCATATGAGGAGAGATTGTCCCCATCCGCGCATGTTCGACCCCGTGCAGCAGCAGACCAGAGCACTGGTACCCTCGGGCAGCGGTAGTAATGGCAGAAGACGTCCACAAGATGGGGGAGGAGGGAATCAGCGAGGCCGTAGAGGCTGGGGAAATGGTAACGCAGGTAGAGGAGCAGTGCAGCCAGGCAATGAGGTTGTCCGTCAAGATGACAGGGCTCAGTTTTATGCCTTTTCGGGCAAGACCGAGGCTGAGGCGTCTGATGCAGTGATCACAGGTACTATTCTTGTCTGTGACCGGATGGCTACTGTTTTTTTTATTCGGGTTCTACTTATTCATATGTGTCAGTTCAGTTTGCCTTGGGATTTGATGCGGTTTGTTATGTGCTTGATACCCCCATCCATGTTTCTACCCCAGTTGGAGAGTCAGTCATAGTCACCCATGTAGATTGTGCTTGTCCTGTTCTGTTTATGGGTTTTCAGACTTGGGCTGATTTGGTTATTCTGGATATGACTGACTTTGATATAATCTTAGGCATGACTTGGTTGCCCCCCCATTATGATGTGCTTAATTGTAATGCTAAGTCGGTGACTCTAGAAATCCCGGGTAGGAAAAGGTTAGAGTGGAAAGGGGTGGACAAGCCTAAGCCAGCTAAGGTCATATCTTTCGTTCGGGCTAGGAAACTGGTGGGGCAGGGGTGTATGGCGTATTTAGCACATATTCGGGATGTTGATGCTGAGTCTCCCTCTATTGAGTCTATTCCGGTAGTGTCTGAATTCAATGAAGTGTTTCCTACCAATTTTCCTGGTATGCCTCCGGATAGGGATATAGATTTTTGCATTTACTTGGAGCCGGGCACTCGTCCCATCTCCATTCCTCCTTATCACATGGCTCCGGCAGAATTGAGAGAGATTAAAGCTCAAATCCAGGAGCTTCTTGATAAAGGTTTCATCCATCCTAGTGCTTCCCCATGGGGTGCTCCTGTCTTGTTTGTTATGAAGAAAGATGGAAGTATGAGGATGTGCATAGACTATCGACAGTTGAATAAGGTCACCATACAGAATAAGTATCCGTTGCCTCAGATAGATGATCTCTTTGACCAGTTGTAGGGTGCATCAGTTTTCTCTAAAATTGACCTAAGGTCTGGTTTTCATCAGTTAAAGATTAGGCCCGAGGATTTAACCAAAATGACATTTAGGACCCGCTATGCACACTATGAGTTCTTAGTGATGTCGTTTGGGTTGACCAATGCGCCTGCAGCCTTCATGAGTTTGATGAATGGTGTGTTCAAACCATTCCTGGATTCTTTTGTTATCATCTTTATTGATGACATTTTGGTTTATTCGAAGAGTAAGGAAGAGCATGCCGATCATCTTCAGATTGTTTTGGGTGTCCTTGGAAAACAGAAGTTGTATGCAAAATTTTCCAAGTGTGAGTTCTGGTTGACTTCAGTTGCCTTTTTGGGGCATGTGGTCTCAAGGGAAGGGGTAATGGTAGATCCTCAAAAGATCGAAGCGGTCAAGAACTGGGTCCAGCCTAGCTCTGTGACAGAAGTTAAGAGTTTCGTGGGGATCGCCAGCTACTACCGGTGGTTTGTGAAAATTTTTGCTTCTATCACCATGCATTTGACAAGGCTAACCCAAAAAGAGGTGCCTTTCGAGTGGACTGACAAATGTGAAGAGAGCTTCCGAAAGCTCAAGACCACAACACCTATTCTGGCACTGCCAGTGGAAGGTAAATATTTCATTTTTTATTGTGATGCTTCACATTCGGGTTTGGGTGATGTATTGATGCAAGATAAGAATATCATAGCTTATTCATCGCGGTAGCTGAAGGTGCATGAGAGAAACTACCCGACGCATGATTTGGAGTTGGCAGCGGTAGTGTTTGCTCTCAATATCTGGCGGCATTACCTTTATGGTGTCAAGTGTGAGGGGTTTACTGACCATTGTAGTCTACATCATGTATTCACTCAGAAGGACCTGAATCTGAGACAATGAAGGTGGATGGAGTTACTCAAGGATTATGATGTTACCATCCAGTATCATCCGGGTAAGGCTAACGTGGTGGCATACGAATTAAGCCGGAAGACGGTGAGTATGGGTAGTATAGCTTGCTTGGGTGTGTCCAAGCGACCTTTGGCCAAGGAGATTCAAACCTTGGAGTCTAAGTTCATGCAGTTGGGCATCTCAGAGAAAGGTGGGGTGTTAGCCTGCATTGAGGTTAGGCCCACATTCATTGAGGAGATCAAGGCCAAGACGTTTGAGGATGACAGTTTGAATGAGCTCAGAAAGAAGACAGTGTCTGGCAAGGCACAAGAGGCGTCTCTGGATGCGGGTGGTGTGCTCAGTTTTAAGGGAAGAATTTGTGTTCCCCGAGTGGATGACTTGATTCAGAAGATGTTGACATAATCCCATGGTTCGTGGTATTCCATTCATCCGGGTGTGACCAAGATGTACCGTGATTTGAAATGACTTTATTGGTGTCCTGGCATGAAGAAAGACATAGCTGAGTTTGTGGCTAAGTGCCAAAACTATCAGCAGGTAAAGTATGAGCACCAAAGGCCTGCAGGTTTGCTTCAGCGAATGTAAATTCCTGAATGAAAGTGGGAAAGGATAGTTATGGATTTCATGGTTGGTCTTCCGAAGACCTTTGGGAAGTTTGACTCCATTTGGGTGGTGGTTGACAGACTGACTAAGTCAGCCCATTTCATTCCAGTCAGAGTAGACTATAATACTCAGCAGTTGGCTAAGGTTTATGTGAAGGAAATAGTGAGGCTGCATGGGGTGCCCCTTTCTATCATCTCGGACCGCGGTACGCAGTTCACATCCAAGTTTTGGGGAAAATTGCATGAGGAGTTGGGCACTCAACTCACTTTTAGCACAACCTTTTATCCACAGACGGACGGGCAGTCAGAGAGAACTATTCAAGTGTTATAGGACATGTTAAGGGCATGTGTGATTGACTTTGGAGGGCATTGGGATAAGTTCCTACTTTTGTGTGAGTTCTCATATAACAACAGTTACCACTCCAGCATTGACATGACACCGTTCGAGGCACTTTATGGGAGGGGATGTAAATCACCCATAGGGTGGTTTGAGGCTGGAGATGTGAAACCTTTGGGGGTTGATTTGGTGAAAGATGCTCAGGATAAGGTGAGAAGCATCCAAGCTAAGCTTCTAGCGGCCCAGAGTCGACGGAAAAATTATGTAGACCGTAAGGTAAGGGACATGACATTTCAGGCTGGTGAGCAAGTTCTTCTAAAAGTGTCACCCATAATGGGGGTGATGAGATTAGGCAAGAAGGGCAAGCTTAGTCCTCGATACGTCGAACCATTTGAAATTCTTGAATGTGTAGGGCCAGTGGCTTATAGGTTGGCTTTACCGCCTAGCCTATCGGGATTCCATCCAGTGTTCCATGTGTCCATATTGAAGAAGTATCATGGGGACGGAGATTACATCATAAAGTGGGACTCAATTTTGTTAAACAAAGACCTTCAGTATGAGGAGGAACCGGTTGCAATTCTTGATCGCGATGTCTGGAAGCTGAGGACCAAGGATATAAAGTCCGTGAAAGTTCAATGGAAGCATCGTCCGGTTGAGGAAGCTACCGGGGAAACCAAGAAGGACATGCGAGACAAGTATCTCCAGTTGTTCGACGATTCAAGTACTACTCTACTCTTGCCTTAGTCAGTTCTCCTAGTTTATTACTCGGGGACGAGTGATGGGTAAATTGGTATCTATTGTAACGACTTGTTCCTACCGTTATGGAAAAGCCAATGGAGAAACAATTTGGGCCAGAAAACTTCTGAGTAGTAACTTGGAAATTTCTCGCCTAGGCCAGACTTGGACGAAATCTGAGTAAGGTGAGGTCTAAGGAAATATGGTAATGGATGGGGGATTTAATTATGAGTTTGATCACATGAGTGGATAGCCAAAATGTTAAGGAGCCTGTACCGTTTTACGGAATCAAATTCGGGCAAGTAGAACTCCCAAAATTGATCTTGGTGTGAAAGGGTAGTTTTAGAACGTCAAGGGTTGAAGGTGTGTTGCGAAATAGGACCTTGGAACTCAAATTTTGAGTTTCTGTCTCCGTACAAGCCGTCGAGGTTGGATTAATCCCGCCAGGGCTGGGCCGCTGTGGCGGGACAATCGCGACTTAAATCGGGGTAAAACTCCAAAAACGTTATTTTCTGCAAAACTTCGTTCTTAAGAGCTAAGGGACGATCCAGGACAGTTTCTTGTCAGATTTCCACGAATTCTAGCGCTAAAGGTAAGATAATTACTCCCTAATTCATATTTTGATTCTTAGAACTTAGAATCTTGGGTAATTATCGTTGGGGAAGTGTTTTGGCCTGAAGTTAATGGTGGAAAAAGCTCTAGTTAAGCATTAGGATCTTGAGTTTGGCCTTGGGTTGATATTTTTTTTATAATCCGGATAAATTAGACCTTGTTTAGTGACCCTTGTATTAATTGCTTGTTTTAGATCAAGAACAAGCTGAAAGAATCCGAAAAGGGAAGGCTCACGTGTCTTAGGAGTATTCAGGCTTGGTTTCGAGGTAGGTGATGGTTTGATTTCCTGTTGTGTGATATATGCCGGTTAATTGCTTTATTGTATTTATGCATGTATGCGAATAGGGAAATGTGAATCGAATCTAATGAAATGATTATGTGCGAATAATTACATGCCCTGGACCTGTTACTTGACTGTGTGACTATACGTACTGTTCATTATGGGCGTGATTGTGACTGTGGTTGTGCTGACTGGACCGGGTGTCACGTTTCGACACATACATTGGATCGGGTGTCACATTCCGATACATATATTGGATCGGGTGTCACGTTCCGACACAGGTATACTGGATCGGGTGTCCTATTCCGACACACTAACAGTTTGGGTGTGGGTTCCATGAGAGGACCACTTGTGATTATTACGTTCATATCTACCCGTCATTGATATTGGGAAATTGCATGTTGCTCCTAAATGATAATTGAATTATGCATTCTGTGTATGTTTATCGTGTTGTAATTACTTGCTTATATTTTGCTGACCGGAGTAGCCGCGTGATCCTACCTACACTGTGGTTTCGTATACTGATACTGCACTTGCTCTTTCTTTGTTGAGTATAGGGCATCTTCAGGCGGCTACTGATAGACCCCAGCTAGGAGATCATTGACCGAGACCGGATTCGAGGGTGAGCCAGTTCTTTCAGGCTGCCTTGGATCCATCTTTAGTTTAGTCCAATCTTTTCGAACTCGGACTAGATGTTTAGACATTTTACTTATGTTTAGATTTCAGGGGTTGCACCCCCTTTTTCTTAGACTTATTGAATTGTAGAGTTTTGGTACAATGACTTCAGGTTCTAGGGGTTGAATTTCCGCGAGGGTCATGTTTGGTTGTTTTGTTAAACTTTTGGAGTTTTTGGGAACTCATTATTTTTTCCGTCATTTAAACCTGTTTCCATATCTTTAAATGCTTTAGTTTCTTAGAGTTGCTTAGTCGGGTTGTAGTAGTGGTTCTCCCACCGGAGGGGTTAGTGTGGGTGCCAATCACGTCGGTCTGGGTCGTGACACTAATACATAAAGTGTGGAATTAAGAAATAAGTATGAGTCTCAAGCCTTTGTTTCTCAAATTAAACAAAGCATAAAAGGAAGAACTAGAAGGCCCTCCGAAATGGCAAGCAACTACCTCTCAACAATATTTTAATAGGCCTCGGAGATAGGAGAAGGAGAGAAATCACACGCTACCAGGCTCGGAACCTACACAAGTTTAGAAGCTAGGAGTGAGTACCAACAACACGGAACCCAACAAGCAATCTAATAAATAAGGCAACTAGCTAGAAATCGAGTACTCATTTCATTCCAACTGAACCTCCTCAAACTACAACCTGCATAGAAATCAGCCCAATCTAACAGTTCTACAATACACGGCTTACAAGGCTCAATAATCACAATCCAATAGTCACAATTCAACAACCAACATGTATCAAGTACGGCAATTTTAATGTCAAGTAGATCAATCACAACGAAAATGTACATCAATCAAAATTAACAAATATGTCATCATAAGCATCAAAATGTATCAAATCACAATAATCATATATCACATCACTAGCCGGAACCGTTTTCCATCGGCTCTATATCATGTCACTAAACCATTTTTCATCCGCTTTATATCATATCACTAGGCGAAACCATTTTCCATCCGCTTTGTATCACTAGCTAGAACCATTTCCCATCAATTTTATATCATATCACTAGCCAAAACTATTTCCCATCGGCTTTATATCACTAGCCGGAACCATTTTCCATTGGCTTTGTATCACTAGCCGAAACCATTTTCCATTGGCTTTGCCTCATATGTCTCATCACGGTGCACAGCAATCAATGCACATAAGCAAGTTCACACCATAAGAAAGAGACAACAATTCAATCAATTCAAGTCCACATTCATGCTATCGAGCATTTCATCAATCAATCAATTAGGGGTCACCGCAAGGCAATTCACAAGCATTAGGATCAACACATAACCTTTTCATTTAAATCCATTTTTTATTCATTACGATTTATCAAGTGGAACAATGAATCCCGCACCTCATTCTCATTACTCCCAACATATACACAATGAAGGCAATACACGAATTCTACTAGATTACAAGGTTTAGGAGATCACTTGCCTTATATCAACCAACTAGTCACTCCAAAACTTAAGTCTTCCTCTTCCAATCAATGTCCAAAGTAACACAATTTATAACAATCAAGTATTCACAATATTTTTTTGGAAACAACAACATCCACATCAATTACTTTGAAAAATGTGTCAATCAACTCAAAACCCAACTCGAAAATAAGGTTTGAATCTGAAAAATCAACACTTGAAAATGTTACTCAAGACCTTAGGAACTCATTGGTGAAAACCATTTCGAGAAAAGGACTTAAAATCAATTCATAATCTCCATTTAATTTTAGAACTTGAGTTCTTGAAAAACCTTGTCATTTGTCAATCAAAATCTCACATTTTCATGTTAAAATCCATAAATAATCAAAGGGAATTGAAGTTTTGGGGTCACAAAAGTTTACCCAAATGATTTAGCGCAAGAATTCCTTTCAAAATCGCCTCAAAAGATTTTGTCAAGCTCAAAATTAAAAAATGGGGCTTAAACCCCAAAATTTCAGATCAAAAACCCTCTCTGATGTCGCTTAAGCGAACTCCACAAAAATTGGGGGTCTCACGTTTGCAAACTAGGCTCCACTAAAGCAAGCTCTGGTCCGCTTAAGCGAACTTCGCCCAAAAGGCTTGTCTCTCTTTTTTAAGAAGGCCTTCGCTAAAGCGAAGGTAGCAAAAGCGAAAGCCCTCCGCAAGAGCGAGGACTGCATCACCAGAAATATCAGCCAACACAAAAATCATTGAAAGGACCCTTGAGATTTGTTCAGAACTCCGTACATACAAACCATATATGCAAATCGATTATATTTGACATTCCAGACTCAATGGAACCTTTGAGACATGAATATGAGGTCTCCTTGATCCGACATCCATGAAAATCATAAGAAACTAACATAACGCATAAAAAGGCCAAATCAAGCTCGCGACCTCTCAAAAATCAACCAAGACCTAAAATTATCTCCCGAATTCAACAGAACTCTCGGAATTTTAATATGAGCATTTTAACCCCGAATGTTGACCAAATTCAACCCAAAGCTAAAATCTCAACAATTACCAACATAAGATCTCAAATCCTCAAAAGAACTCTAAATCTGAAACCGACAACTCTCATAGACCAGATTGCACATTTAGAGACTAATTGAATTTCATTTCGACACTTGAAACTCCAAAAGACACCGAAAACCACTTTTTAACAACTTTAGTCTTTCAACCTCAAAACTTATGAAATTCTCAACTTTAAACTCAAAGTTCGAAACCAACTTTCAAAACTCAATCATAAAAAACTCGAGGTCAAGATCGGAAGGGGCAAAACGGTAAGTTCACACAGCTTTCCAAAAATGACCAACCGAGTCATTACAACCTACCATGCATAAAACATATAACAGAAGTTTCAAAACATAGCAATGAGTAAAAAGTAAAGCGTATATAGTTAGATTATCCTTAAAGCAAAACAAAAACATGGGAAAAGGTTAGCTAAAAGGTGTGTAAATATACCCACATTAGGTTCCATGATGAGTACATCCTATTGAGTCATTTTCGTATCCATTCAGCATTGCAGATATCATCCATATATTTAATATATAGTGTTAAGATCGCCCATCACCAACGAGGGAAGTTATTTTTGCATGAGTTGTTTTAGTTCAACTTATATATATAAGAGTAAACATACAAGTGGGAGGAGTACATGTCAAAAAGAATTTTAGTTTCCATACTTTGATTTCAACCCTTGATGTCTCACGGTGATCAAACGATCGAGTACTTTGTAGCCTCAATTTATAACATTATTGATAATAGGAACTCATGTTGCTCAATCCATTTAGGAATTTCATCACGAGCACAAAGCAACTAGTTTATATATGGTGTTCTCCACATCAAATATTCTTGTCACACCTAATAATACGTCATACGACATTCATTCTCACAAGTCACAAGGTCTTCCAACACTCTCGAGCTTCACAATACATAGAACGTCCCATAACCATACGATGAGCCATTGCGAGCACCTGGGTTCTTTGCTGTCCATAGTAAAACGCGTGTATCTTCTGTGTACCAAAATTGGATGGACCAACAATTTGATTCATTGCAAACTACACTTGTAGACCTATAATTTGATGGGTAGTTAACTCTTTATATTATGAAGAGTAACTTTCGCATATAACCATTCAAAAATAGCCTAATTATAGTTTGATAATTACAATTTGTAGCTACATGTTATAGGAAGGAGAGAGGCGAGCGAGATTGGGAGAGAGAGGAGAGAGGCGAGTGAGAGAGGGCATAGAGGGGGAGAGAGGTGAATTGTATATGTATATCGGTTAGATAATTGTATATTATACATATGTATTTGTATATATGGCAAGCGAGATTAGGAGAGGGAGGAGAGAGGCGAGCGAGATTGGGAGAGGCGAGCGAGATTGGGAGAGGGAAGAGAGAGGCGGGCGAGAGAGGGCAGAGAGTGGGAAAGAGGTGAATTGTATATGTATATCAGTTAGATAATTGTATATTATACATATGCATTTGTATATATGGCAAGCAAGATTGGGATAGGGATGAGAGAGGCGAGCGAGATTGCGAGAGGGAGGAGAGAGGCAAGCGAGAGAGCGCAATAATTTGTATAATTCGCAGCTAAGTTTGTATAATGCGTGTCTTTTTGTATAATTGAGTAATATAAAGTCTGAAATTATACAAATATGATGAAACTTGAAATAATGAATTGATACAAACATAAACATATGAACTTTAAACAGTTATACAAGATATATTATACAAATTACATAATATAAATTATATTATACAAAATCCGAAAACTACATGTTTATACAAACTTTAAAAAGTTATACACAAAAAGATTGAATGTATATGGTGACAAAACTGAAAAACCAAAGGAGATCATCGTCATATACAAATATAAACCATCGTATACAAATACAAATCAAACAAAGAATTGCCAGTTGCGAATTATACAAATGTGGCGAATTATATAAACGTGACTAATTATACAACTCGAAGTCTGCCCACGTAATTAATGGTTAAAGTTAGTCGCGAGTGGTAATTATAGCAAACTATAGCTATGATGAATAAATAAGTAGTATAAGTTTTCTTAACCACGTAATTTTCCCTATTACGAAAGATATACGCATTCAAAATTGGACCTTGTGCAAGATATATATATTAACAACTTTCCCTTTACTTTTAAGCCTTTATTTGCAATGTCTATTCGCAAACTTATTAGTGTATTAACACTTCCCCTTTATTGAATGTTTCAGACTTTAATATGTAAGTAGAGCTATTACAATTTAGGGAAATCACGTGGTTAACCAAACATATATAGTAGTTAATTATTCATTATAGCTATAATTTTAGCTAATTATCACTTGCGGCCAATATTCAATGATAATTACGTGGGCTGAGGTTTCGAGTTTGTATAATTCGCACGTTTGTATAATATAATTTGTATAACTTTTGTATAATGTAATTTTATATAATATTATTTGTATAAGTGTTTAAAGTTCATGTAATTGTGTATGTATAAATTCGTTATTTTGAGTTTATACAAAAATAGCTTAATTATACAAACGATGCAGCTTAAATTGTAATTACAACCCGTAAATATGCAAACTATAGCTATGGAGCATAATTAAATTTATTATAGTGACTATTTGCGAAAATTCCTCCAATTTACATTATTGGGCTGCCTCTGATATAAAACTTCGCTCAGCAGCCCACCAAAACATTCCTTCTTTCTGAAAATTAGCACAAATAAGACTTGTGAATAATTGAATAAGATAGGACATGGACAAGTCTTGCCAATTTAAATAATAGGTAAATAAAGATTATATTAAAGTTGTCTTACCTAGTGAACAAGGCAAGTTTTTTCAATACAACAAAATTTAAGCAATTCTGCTAATTTTCAATTATTAAAATTAAATTCAAGCACCAACATATAATTTCGTATCCCATCATGTATGTAGTTCAGTAGTTCAACCATTTTATAGCTTTAAAGATGTTAATTTGACGGGCATAACATAAAATCAGTAAAAATATTAATATAATGATTAAAAAGTTAGTCAACAGAAAAATATTACTTTTAAATTTAAAATTTTGAATAATTGAATCAGAACTTGTTTGATAATAAAAAATTATTCACTTTTTGAGAATAATTTTTCTTACTTTATTTAACAATTACTATTTAGCCATGAAAATTCAAATCCAACTTGAAGTTGCAGTTCAAATTTGAAAAATAACTTATAACATGTTTCCAACTCATGTTTTTCTTTAAAAGTTATATTTAAGTTAATTTAATCGTGAACATTATTTAAAAAAAGATTCAAAAATATGACTAAACATAACTCTATTTTTAAATCTAACTCCATAAATTTCAATAATAATTCTATATACCTTAACACCAAATAGTGTATATAATTAATACATATATTAGTTATAAATAACATAAATTGAAACAATAATTTTAAAAAAATACTAATAACATAAAAAATTAACACACATTATTTTTTCAATGCACTTTACCAATATCTACCTCCTACTAGAAAGATAATAATATAATAGGTGATCACCCATCCTTCAAACTGGATATTTGATAACAGTAAAAAAGGGAGCTTGGACCAGTCTTCAATTTGGGCCAAAGTTATATTCTTCATATTTTAATTTATATAATTTACTTTTTTTAATTTAAAGTAAATAATATATTTTTATATTTAGTAACAAATTAAATTAAAATATTTATTTTATTCTAAATGAAATATTTTTTCTTAAAAAAGAACTTATGTCAAGTTAGATTACATCAAATAAATTGAAACGGACCAGTAAGAGTAATAATAGAATAGTAAGAGTTCAAATCTTGAATAGAATAGTTCCTTTTTTGTATTCTATTATTTCTCAAAGGAGGCATGTACATTAATATATAACTACTACTAAGTTACAATATATGGAAATAATTAATATCTTCCTATTTTACAAAGATTACTAGAATCGAGCAATTTTCTATTTATAAAGATTACAAAATCAAGCCCTAAAATATCTCTACACTCCTCCTCATGTTGGTGCATAGATGTCGAACATGCCCAACTTGCTACCAAACTTGGAGAACATTTTACTCGAAACTGCTTTAGTAAGAAGATCAGTCAATTGGTCCTCCGATCGAATCTTGGGTAACTCTAATATCTTTCCATCCAACTTTTCCTTGATGAAAAACCTGTCTACTTCTACATGCTTGATACGATCGTGTTGTACCGGATTATGTGCAATACTACGTGCAGCCTTATAATCACAATATAGTTGGATTGGTGTCTTAGGTGGATAACCCAAATCTGTTAAGAGAAGTCTCAACCATAATGCTTCACATATTCCAAGTGCCATTCCTCTGAATTCCGCCTCCGCACTTGAGCGAGTAACAACATTTTGATTTTTATTTCTCCATGTAACAATATTTCCTCCCACAAAAGTGAAATATCCCGAAGTAGACCGTCTGTCATCAATAGATCCAGCCCAGTCAACATTCGTATATATATTTATGACTAGAGGATCTGCACATTTTGTGAAAAAAATTCCCTTTGCTGGAGCATACTTCAAATATTTCAAGATGCGCATAATTGCATTCATATGTTGCTCTCCAGGATTATGCATAAATTGACTTACCACACTTAAAGAATAAGCAAGGTCTGGCCTTGTGTGTGCTAGGTACATCAATCTTCCTACAAGTCTTTGATATCTTCCTTTATCAACTGGATTTTGATTAGGTTCAACACTTAATTTCAGGCCTTCTTCAACAGCTGTATCAGCTGGTTGGCAAGTTGTCATGCCAGTTTCCTTTAACAAATCTAAAGTATATTTTCTTTGGGATAAGAAAATTCCTTTAGATGATCTAGACACTTCAATTCCAAGGAAAATTTTTAATTGACCAAGGTCCTTCATCTCGAATTTCTTAGACAAGTAGCTTTGGAGAGCTTTCCTTTCTTCAGGGTCATTTCCAGTCACCACCATGTCATCAACATATACAATAGGGAAGTAATTTTACCTTGTTGTCTCTTCAAGAACAAAGTGTGATTGGTGTTGCTTTGAGTATAGCCAAATGCCTTCATAGATTTGGTGAATTTTTCAAACCGCGTTCTTGGTGATTGTTTCAATCCATAAAGTGATTTCTTTAATTTGCATACTCTATAATCATGTGATCTCAGTATCTTGTACCCTGGAGGATAGTCCATAAAGACTTCTTCAGACAACTCACCATGTAGAAAAGCATTTTTCACATCAAATTGTTGTAGTGGCCAATCAAAATTTGCAGCCAAGGATAATAACACTCGAACTGTGTTGATTTTTGAAACAAGTACAAATGTTTTGGTATAGTCGATTCCATAGGTCTGAGTATATTCCTTAGCCACCAATCTCGCTTTGAATCGTTCTATCATACCATCTGTTTTGTACTTGACTGTATACACCCATCGACATCCAACTGTTTTCTTTTCTGGTGCACAGTCGACAAGTTTCCATGTATCATTTTTTTTCAAGGATTTCATCTCTTCATCCATAGTTTCTTTCCACCTGGGATCAGTTAAGGCTTCTTGCACATTTCTAGGAATAGATACAACAGATAATTGATTTACAAATGACTTATTTAATTCCAACAAATGATGATTAGACACATAATGGCTCAATGGGTATCTAGTCTTACTAGAAATTTCTGGTTCATAAGTGGGTTTAGGAAGACCTCTATTGTGTCGTGATGGTAGTTGTTTGACTGGTGGTTCAGGTACAAAATCAGAAACATCCTGAGTTGGCGACGATTGATTTGGTACATCAGTTGCTTGTTGGTTGAGGGGTTCATGTGATATTGGACTAACTTCTCCAATTTCTTGATTTCCAGTAGCACCCAAATCTTCTTCTTCAATTTTCTAATTTTCAGCAGTACCCAAATCTGATTCTACCATATCTTGGATATGTCCCATTTTTTGATGTTCACCACCACATAAACTTGATTTATCTTCAACCTGGCTACTAGGTGCAGAAAGTATCACTTTTTCATAATTTAGAGACAAAATATCCTTCAGGTCCTCCCCTTGGAGTGTTGATTCATTAGAAAAATACATAGACTCTTCATAAAAAATAACATCCATTGTAACAAACATTCGTTGAGTTGGAGGATAAAAAACATTTGTACCCCTTTTGATGAGTAGCATATCCCAAAAAACACACTGCAGGGCACGAGGGGATAGCTTGTCGCGTTGATGCTTATGAAGATGTACAAATGCTACACAATAAAAAATACGAGGAGTCAAATTTGGGACTGCCGGTACAATCACCGCTTCAAAAAGAGCTTGAGATGGTGTTCTAAAGTTAATTCCACTAAAAGACATTCAATTAATTAAATATGTTGCACAAGTGAGTGCTTCTCCCCAATAACATTCGGGCAAATGAGCTTCTATCAATAGAGCACGAACAACTTCTAACAAATGACGATTTTTTCTCTCGGCTACCCATTCTGTTGGGCTGTATTGGGACAAGTAGTTTGATGAGCAATTTCATGTGCTTCTAAATATCTCTTAAGTTCATAGTTGGAATACTCTCCCCCATTGTCACTACATAGAACTCTTACTTGGGCATTATATTGAGTACAAATCATTTTATGAAACTTTTGAAACAACAAATTCACTTCACTTTTGAACTTCATCAAACACACCCAAGTCATTCTAGTACAATCGTCTATAAAAGAAACAAACCAACGTGATCCACCTAAAGTATTCACCTTGGATGGACCCCAAACATCTGAATGTATAATCATAAAAAGAATTGAACTTTTATTCATTCTTGGTAAAAAAGACACACGGTGATTCTTTGAAAGTTCACAGACATCACAATGGAAATCAGAAATATCAAATTTTGTAAATAACTTAGGAAACAATTTATTAAGATATCCAAAAAAAGCATATACCAATCATCGATGCCATAGCCAAATATCAGATTTCTTTGTTTTGTCCTCACAACTAAACACATCAACCGACAATGCTTGGCGCAACTGATTAGAAATTTTTGACTCCAAATCCATGTAATACAACTTCTCTCGTCTAGTACCATAACCAATCGTCTTCCTCGTCTGGATGTCCTTAAACACACAATATTCAGGCCAAAACATCACAACACAAGATAGAGTAGTGATAATTTGAGAAACAGACAAAAGGTTACAATCCAATGATGGAACTACTAAGACACTGTCTAAATTCAATTATTAATGAGAGACAAGGATCCTTCCCCAATGATAGGTGCCGAAGAACCATTAGCGGTGGAAATATACTTTTGTGACGAGGGCTTAAGGGATGAAACTTGTCTAGAATCAAATGTCATGTGATCCGTATCTCCGCAATCAATTATCCGTGTACTATTAGAAACAAGTGCAGATGAATTTAAAGCCTTACCATTGTTACCTCTCGTTGCTATCAAGGCTGTGGATTGTCCAGCAACATCTTCCTTGGCATTTGTTTCTACAATTGCAATAGTGGAACTCTTGCTTGCATTTCTCCTTCTTGAATCACGGTTATGATACCACAATTCTGGACACCCCACAATTTCAAAACAACGATCTTTTATGTGTCCTGGCTTATTACAATGAGTACACTTATAAGTGGACTTGTTGATACCCTTAGACCTCATTCGATCTGGTTGATTTTGAGAGAACCTATTTTGATTAGATCTATATTTGCTCACCATGGTTGTTGCTTCAGATTTTTCAAATTCTCCATTCATTGTTGCATGCCGGACAAATTCACGACGAACCATTGAGTAACATTCTTCTAATTCTGGAACAAGATCCTTCCTCAAGATTTTCCCACGAATTTGTTCAAATTCACCATCCAAATCAGCAAGAAAGATATGCACTTTTTGTCGTTGAATAGACTTGCGGTAAGAACTGACATCCTTCTCATTTTCCATGATCACCTTATCACGGTGATCCAACTCACAAAAAATTTCAATCAGTTCTCCATAGTAGGAAGAGAGAGATCTTCCATTTTGTTTGGCAGAAAAGGCTTTTTGATTCAAAGTGAAGACTTGTAGTTCATCTGCTCCATCATAGAAGGTTGTTGACAAAGCTTTTCAGATTTCTCGAGCACTAGATAAGCGAATATATCGTTTCATAATCTTAGGAGACATAGACATCAACAGCCACCTCTTAACCTTTTGATTGTATGTGTACCACTTCTCATATCCTTCATCTTTTTCTGTAGGTGATTGTGTACAGCTCCCAGAAACAAACGAGGGTTTCTCCCAGAAACAAACGAGGGTTTCTCCCAGAAACAAACGAGGGATTCTCTTTTTCAGCAATATGCATCTCTATGATTTGAGACCACATGTCATAATTTGTTTCATTTAGAATAATCCCTGCATTGAAAGGGGAATTTTCAGATTGAATGATAATCGGGGTAGAGTTAGAAGCATCTGATTTGCCCATGGCGCTGATACCAAGTTCAAATCTTGAACAAAATAGTTTCTTTTTTGTATTCTATTATTTCTCAAAGAAGGTATGTACATGAATATATAATTACTACTAAGTTACAATATATGGAAAGAATTAATTTTCCTATTTTACAAAGATTACTAGAATCGAGCAATTTTCTATTTATAAAGATTACAGAATCAAGCCCTAAAATATCTCTACAGTAAGTATTCTTTAATCCTTAATTAAAGATTTCTAATTCAACTTATGTATGAAGACGTTTTATCTCTAATATGAGACTTTCCAGAGTCCCATGACGGAATAGTAGGTTCATGGAAAAACGTGACTTGACCATTTGAAAATTAGGAAGTTGTAGTGGGATACTAGCTTTGATGCCATCCATCATATCAATCAAATCAAATACAGGCTTTGGCATACAATTTATAAGCAAGGTAATGTCAAAAGTATGTGATTTGATTTGTATCTATAATAAATACTAGCTCCTGACCTTCATCACTACTGTACACAATGAAGAAAAAAGCCTGCACTAAATATTTCATTCAACTTTGTTGAACTCATTGCACCTACCTAGTACCTATAGGCTATAAATCCAAAATTGCACATCTTCTCTAGTTTTAAATTGATACAATTATCAAGCACAAGGACAGAAATAGGATGGCATAAGGGGTAGTAGTTGAATCAACTTATGTAGGTATTGTGGCTATTAGTAATATAAGTATTAATTATGTTGTGTTTAGTTATTTAGGATTCAGTGGTGAGAATCTCACCGTAAGATGATTGAAATTATTTTATCTTTATTCAAATAAAAAGTTAAAAGTATTTTTACGTTGTTTATGACTTATCCAACATAAATTTAATTAAATCGGTAAATTTTGAATATTGATAAGCATTATCGATAGAAAATCATAGAAAAATTGGTTAATATTCTCTTTCGAGTGATAACTCATGTCAGATGTTGCACGTAAACAATCGTACTTCTCATTTCCTATACAATATGAAACCTTTATTAGGGAATCAAAGAGCTCTATAGTATATTCTTGGAAATACTTATTAAGAAAAGTTATATTTATAATTCATAGTTAATATACTTCTTAAGAAAAGTTTTTAAATGTGTTATTTATTTTTTTAAATACTTAAAATTTGATATTAATAGATAGAATCGATTAATAGAGGGCGTTTGGATTAGCTTAAAAGTTAGTCAAACCTACTTTTAAGTTCGTTTTTGACTTCTGGAAGTGTTTGACAAATATAAAAAATAATTTAAAATAAGTTAAAAACGATTTAAAATACGTTTGGAAGTGTTTGGCAAGGTAAAAAATGACTTAAAATAAGTAAAAAATCAAAAGTAGGTCTCCCCCTAGTTTTTATTTTTTCACTTAAAAGTCATTTAAGTTTGACTTTTTATTTTTGACTTAAGAACTATTTTTTAAAGTCAATCCAAACAGACTCTTTGGCCTCATTTGTTTCCATTAAGATTAAGACATCTGAATCTGAATAAACATCTTAATATTCAGATGTGCATTCAGATCTAGATGAACACTGAATAATTAAGATTGTTTGTTTTCAATATCTGAATATGCAAATGAAATTAAACATTATATCAATAAAATATTATAAAATTTTCATTTTCAATATAAAAAAAAATATTACTTTTTAATAAAAAATAATATTTTAAATGTTTATATTTGATTAAAAAAATTTATATGATATGCAAATAAAAATTATATATCGATATAAAATTATTGTAGCATGATTTCTTTTAAGAATTCAACATAAACATCTTTTTATAAGAAAATATATCACGAAAAAAATAATCATAGGCATAATATAATATCAAAAAGTTCAATAAGTATGATAGATACTAGTCGAAAAATAATAATGAAGATTTCACATCATTAACGCCTAACATATATTCCAGCTCATCAGAAAAATTAAAGAACTCCCATTTTTTTCGGATGACCTTAATCCAATTCTCTAACTTGTGAACTTCTAGTGTCATTCATGTTTTTTTGTAGCTGCCACTTTCACAAAATATACTAACAATTATACTGTATAATGGTTCTTTCCATCCAAGTCCATCTAATTTTTTCTTTGCATTCTTCAAAGTTAGCTGCACTATTTTTTTAATCAATAACTCCAAAGTATTACTAATCTTCTCATCAATTTCTTCCTCAAAACTTTTCTTTCAACCGAAACTGGAGATTGGGATGAAGAATTCATTTTTGTCACAAACTAGATATAGGTATAACTTGGACTCCAATCATGAACTCATGTTGTAGTACATTCTTCAATGTTTTTGGCCTAAACAAATTATTCTCATAAGAGACCTCAGATATGTATATATAGTTGTTGTTTTTAATCATGACTACTATTTTTTCACATCTTGAGTTCTTGATAAACACCCAACAATGTTATTACAACAAGAGTTCTTGACAAAAATTAATACAACCCAAAAAAAATGGTAATATAAGAAAATACTTGTAAAGATTATGAAAACTTACTAGTCAAGAGGAAAAAAATTGGTGTTTGGTTGAGAAAAGAGAGGAAGAAAGTTTGTAGAGAGAGAGAGAGAGAGAAAGTCGCATAATGAGAGAGAGAGCGAGTCGACGTGATTTTTTTTAGCGTATTAAATACTGAATGTTGTTAAGACTCTCCTACAGATGTGATTTGTTCATATCTTTTCAGATCCATTCAGGGGCTTTTTAAAAAAAGAAACAAATGGACTTAATGGGGTGAATTTGAATGATTAAGATTCAGACTTAAAAACCAAACGCACTTAATGGGCTGAATCTGAATGATTAAGATTCAGATTTTTATTAAGTGCAAACAAATGAGGCCTTAGTCTATGCTCATGAATAAAATATAACAACATAGACAAGAAAGTATACCTAGACACTAATGATATTTTATATTTAAAATATTGAGACTAATAATGACAATCTTCCTTACTTATGCCATTAAAATTCAAACTTTGTAAATTAAGTGAATCGACTCTCATTTCTTTTATGGATAAAGAAAGAAAGAAAGAAAAAAATCTAGAACTAATATGAATACGTATTTAAATAACCAAGGATTGGACTAGATCAATTACGATAGTAGTAAATTGAGCATCATACACCTTTAGAGGTTATATTCACGTAAGATCACTCAACTAGTAGCATATATGCCATAAATTAAAATAAAATAGCTCTATGATCCAAATTAATTACATGTACCCAAAAACCCGATAGGGAGATTAAAATTCCAACCTACGGTACAAAAGTTACAGAGAAATGGTGTTGAAGAAACAATTGAATTATTAAAATTTATCGGGTTATTAGTTTAGGGTTCACTTATTAACCATAGGAATTCTTTTGGGATAGATATGAGCTAATAAGCATGGGGTTACGTTGATGATGTTTGGCATGTGCATCTATCATTTCTCTGTAAATTAAATTCTTAGTGTTTTAGTCGCGCCTTTGACTTAAATTTGTCATTCGAGTTTATGTTGTTAAATTTGTAATGTCTTTGTACATACGAGGATATAGAAATATATTGAGATTTATAAAGTTTTGATGATTGACAAAGAAAGATGAAAAATGTCAGTAAATATGGTCTAACGGTACACTTGTTTGCATCCATACTCTATTCAAATAGGGCAAAACGTCGCGGTGACTCAAAAAATAAATAATTAAGTCAATTTTAAAAGAATTTTAAGAATAAAAGAGTTTTAAAGGAGTCGCCACCTAATTTTAGGAAAAACTAGGAAACCAATTAAAAAATATCTACGAAACCATTAGATTCTAGGTAAGGGGTTCAAATTATTCCGAAGGGAAGGTGTTAGGCATCCTTCGAAATCCACAATTGTGGGTCCCGACTGAATTCATTTTTTTTCAAATTGAGGAGGAGATAAAAACAAATATACAAGTAAAACAAACATGCAATATACACAAGTAATAAAATAAAACAATTATATAATAAACGGCCTAAGTTTGCCTAACGTCAATATATACAAAATAATGAATAAAGAGTATAATTCAAAAATTCATTCGAATAGCTTCAATGGAAAGCAACTCCGGGTACCTGTAAAGACACTTAGTAAAAGTGTTAGTAATAAATAAATATGAATAAATCAAATAATAACTTCAAAAATAAAAATCCGTCT